>PISX010007703.1:0-87242 GCA_004024625.1 Mellivora capensis
CATTGGACATTCTTTCCTGCTTTATCGAAGATTAGTTCACCATAGAGTTGAGGGTCTATTTCTGGGCTTTCTATTCTGTTCCATTGATCTATGTGTCTGTTTTTGTAGGGCAAACTAAATTTTTAAACCAAAGACTGTAAGAAAAGATAAGGACATTATATCATAATTAAAGGGCCTATCCAACAAGCAGATCTAACAATTGTAAATATTTATGCCCCTAACATGAGAGCAGATAATTATATTAATTAATATAATTATATACATAATTAATTATGTATTAATATATATTAATATACATAGTGTACAATAATATACAATATAATATATTATAATATATTATATAATATATTATATAATGATATATAATAATATAATAATATACATAAAATATACACATATTAATTAATATAAATATATAGCAATTAATAACAAAATCAAAGAAACACATCAAAAATAATACAATAATAGTAGGGGACTTTAATACCCCACTCAGTGCAATGGACAGATCATCTAAGCAGAAGATCAACAAGGAAACAAGGACTTTGAGTGACCCACCAGACCAGATGGACTTCAAAGACATATTCAGAGCATTCTATCATAAAGCAAAGGAATACACATTCTTTTGAGTGCACATGGGACATTCTCCAGAATAGATCACACACTGAGTCACAAATCAGGTCTCAACCAGTACCAAAGGACTGGGATCATTCCCTGCATATTTTCAGACCACAGTGCTTTGACACTTGAACTCAATCACAAGAGGAAATTTGGATCATTTCTCAGCCTTTTGGCTAAGATCAAGTGAAGAGGAAATTTGGAAAGAATTCAAATACATGGTGGCTAAAGAACACCCTATTAAAGATGAATGGATCAATTGGGAAATTAAAGAAGAATTTTAAAAATTCATGGAAACAAATAAAAATGAAGTCACAACTGTTCAAATCTTTTGGGATGCAGCAAAGGCAGTCCTAAGAGGGAAGTATATAACAGTACAAGTCTTTCTTAAGAAACAAGAGAGGTCTCAAATACACAACCTAACCTTAGGAGCTGGAGAAAGAATAGCAAATAAAGCCTAAACCCAGAAAGAGAAGAGAACTAATAAAGATTAGAGCAGAAATCAATGAAATAGAAACCAAAAGAACAGTTCAACAAATCAACAAAACTAGGAACTGGTTCTTTCAAAGAATTAATAAGATTGATAAACTCCTGGCCAAATTTGTCAAAAAGGAAAGAGAAAGGACCCAAATAAATAATATCATGAATTAAAGTGGAGCAATCACAACCAACACTGAAGAAATACAAACAAGTATAAGAACATATTATGAACAACTGTATGCCAATGAATTAGGCAATCTGGAAGAAATGGATGCATTCTAGACAAGTATAACCTACCAAAACTGAAACAGGAAGAAACAGAAAATCTGAGCAGACACATAACCAGCAAGGGAATTGAAGCAGTAATCAAAAATCCCCCAACAAACAAGAGTCCTGGGCCAGATGGCTTGGCAGGAGAATTCTACCAAACATTTAAAGAAGAATTAATACCTTTTCTTCTGAAGATGTTCAAAAAATAAAAATGGAGGGAAAACTTTTAAACTCTTTCTATGAGGTCAGCATTTACCTTGATCCCAAAACCAGACAAAGACCCCATCAAAAGAGAAAATTAGAGACTAATATCCCTGATGAACATGGATGCAAAAAATTCTCACCCATATTCTAGCCAATAGGATCCAACAGTACATTAAAATGATTATTCACCACGATGAAGTGGGATTTATTCCTGGGCTGCGAGGGTGGTTCAACATCCACAAATCAATCAGTATGATAAATAAAAGAATAGACATTAATAAAAGAAAGGACAAGAACCATATGATCCTCTCAATAGATGCAGAAAAGGCATTTGACAAAGTACAGCATCCTTTCTTGATTAAAACTCTTCACATTATAGGGATAGAGTGAACATTCCTTAATATCATAAAAGCCATCTATGGAAAACCCACAGCATATATCATTCTCAATGGGGAAAATTTGAGAGCTTTTCCTCTAAGGTCATTACATGGCAGGGATCTTTGCTATCACCACTGTTGTTCAACATAGTACTAGAAATCCTAGACTCAGCAGTCAGACAACAAAAAGAAATAAAAGGCACTCAAATCAGTAAAAAAGTCAAACTCTCACTCTTCTCAGATGACATGATGCTCTATGTGGAAAACTGAAAGGACTCCACCCCAAATTGCAAGAACTCATATAGGAATTCAACAAAGTGGTAGGATATAAAATCGATGCACAGGAATTGGTTGCATTTCTATACACTAATAATGAGACAGAAGAAAGAGAGATTAAGAGGTCAATCCCATTTACAATTGCATCCCAAATCATAAGATACCTAGGAATAAATCTAACCAAAGAGGCAAAGGATCTGTACTCAGAAAACTATAGAACACTCATGAAAGAAACTGAGGAAGACACACAAAAAAAGGAAAAATGTCCCATGCTCATGGATTGGAAGAATACATATTGTTAAGATGTCTATACTATATAGAGCAATCTATATATTCAATGCAATCCTTATCAAAATATCATCAACTTTTTTCACAGAACTGGAATAAATAATCCTAATATTTGTATGGAACAAGAAAAGACCCTGACTAGCCAAAGGCATTTTGAAAAAGAAAACCAAAGCTGGTGGCATCACAATTCTGGACCTCAAGCTTTCTTACAAAGCTGTAATCATCATGACAGTATGGTCTGTTCAATGGAACAGAATCCAGAAATGGACCCTCAGCTCTATGGTCAACTAATCTTTGACAAAGCAGGAAAGAATATCCAATTGAAAAAAGGCAGTATCTTCAATGAATTGTGTTGGGAAAATTCAACAGCCCCATGCAGAAGAAGGAAACTGGACCATTTCCTTACACCACACACAAAAATAGATTCAAAATGGATGACAGACCTAAATGTGAGACAAGAGTCCATCAAAATCCTTGAGAAGAATGTAGGCACCAACCTCTTTGACCTCGGTGGCAGCAACTTCTTGCTAGACACGTCTCCAAAGGCAAGGGAACCAAAGACAAAAATGAAGTACTGGGACTACATCAAGATAAAAAGCTTTTGTACAGCAAAGGAAACAGTCAACCAAACCAAAAGGCAGCTGATAGAATGGGGGAAGATATTTGCAAATGACAGTTAAGTGGCTAGTATCCAAAATCTGTAAAGAACATATCAAACTGAACACCCAAAGTATAAATAATCTAATCAAGAAATGGGCAGAAGACAGAACAGACATTTGTGCAAAGAAGACATCCAATGGCCATCAGACAAATGGAAAAACTGTTCAACATCACTCAGCATCACCAAAATACAAATCAAAACCACAGAGATACTACCTCACACCAGTCAGAATGGTTAAAATTAACAAGTCAGGAAATGACAGATGTTGGCGAGGATGTAGAGAAAAGGGTACCCTCTGACACTGTTGGTGAGAATGTAAGCTGTTGTAGCCACTCTGGAAAACAGTATGGAGGTTCCTCAAAAAGCTGAAAATAGAGCTACCCTACAACCCAGCAATTGCATTACTAGGTATTTACCTAGAAAAGTCTTTGAAACAGGGACCAGAAAGAGAAGTAGAGCTGAAAGTGCCTTACAACTGCCCCCCTTCCACTTTCCACACAGAAAGAGACTAGAGAGAAAAGTAGATAGTCTCAGGAAAGAAATGTGCTAAAGCCTTCCATAGCCAAAGTCCTAGTTCATGGTAATTGGATGATGTCTGTCTGCTTTATATCCATGAACCTAAAAGTCTATCAATACACCAGTGCACTTACACAAAGCATGAAACCAGCCCTTAGGAGAAGCCTGCTGGGAACAAGACCCACATGGCTGCAGAGGAAAATCCTGCTAACTGTCAATACAAATCAAGCTAAATCTTCACTCCTAAATATGAAAGGCCAATGCAAGATCGTTAGATATTTGAGGAAAACCAATAAAAGAAAGGAAATGCACCAGATGCTTAAACAGAAAAGATGACCTGGGGCGGGCGCAGGGGGTGGGGAGATAGAAATAATGCAGGAAATCAAAGAGAACTTGGAAAAAATAATTTAAATGAGTGTCCTCAGAACAGAAAGGATATTACATCCATAATCTAAGAAATAGAGCTCATACAAAAATGAGCTACCAGGGCACTAGAAAAATTCTCGGAAATAAAAAAATATAATTGCCCAAAAAAACCCCCACAAAATCCAAAACCCACATCTCATTTAATAAGTGAACTAAATAATGAACATGATTAACGGTAGAATTAGTCATATAGAAGGTAAAGTTAAGGAAATTTCAGTATGCAAACCAAAAAGCAAACAAAATTTGTGAACAAGTTGAAACGTTAAAAGTCCATCCAGGAGGTCCACGTACTCTTCAACTTGCTAATTGTGACCTTGGGCAAGTTGCATAATGCTAACATCCAGATTTAAGTGTGTGTTTATTGTTTGCTGGCACTGTTCTAAGTCCTTACCATGTTAACCATCTAATCCACTCAGCAGTCCTCCCTAGACTATCTTTCCATTTCCCATGATCTACTACATCCTTAATCATCCTTCACTGGAGGAGCTGTGTGCTCTGTAGTATTTCTACCTAATAAATTAATGTTTTAATAAAATACCAAGTAAGAGACGTAGAGAGTCCACAATGTTCATTTCATCCTCTCCTTTCAAATGTTGGCCAGGGATCCCCTCCCTGCCTCCTTGCACATATTGTTGTGTCCATGGTGGAGAGAAAACACAGAAGCAACCAGTCACACAGCCAAGAAGTGTTGGAGGCAAGAAGCAATGCCAAAGGGGCAGTGGAAATGCATGGACACATGGTTTTGACCTAAGCAGAGCTTCAAATAATTCTGAATTAACAACCTCTTAAAAGAGAGAGAGAGAGAGAGAGAGAGACCTGTAGATTTTATATAAAATTCTAAATTTCAGTTTATTATGTCAAAATCTTCTGATTTTGTCTTTGAAAAAAATCAAGTGTGTTAGTTAGGATAGGCTGTTGTAATAAATAGGCTCTAAAATAGAGTGCCTCAAAGAAGATAGGAATTTCTTTACTATATAATAGTCCAAAGATGAGCAGGTGGTCTAGTCTAGGTAGGTGGCTTTATCTGAGGTCATCTAGGATCTTTGGTGGTTTCTATTTTGTTGTTCCCAAAGAAACATTTTTATTTACCATCTTTGATCTTATTTGCCATCTTTGATTTGCCAGAAAGAAAATTCCTTGCCTTTCCATAGGAATTCAGATATGGAAGGAATGAAGGCAAATTTAAATTTCCAGCACCTTGCAGATGATGAATATAAATTCAAAGCACTCTTCTAAAGACTATTTTGAAGACAATAAAGATACAATAAAACAAAACAAAAACTAATGAAAAGTCCTCTGCAGACCATTATATGTGACCTATAGTGATGTGCATGGTGCTAAGAAAGAAAGAAAATATGCAGTGCTCCTTCTGCATTGGTACACAGATGCATCATCTGTATGTCATTGCAAATGTCAATCACCTAGTCCTTCAATTTTCTTATTCGCTCTGTAGCAGACATTGCTCAGTGCCTGCGTGGCAGCCATTTCCTCCCTCTTTTTATTGACAGAATTTTAATCTATGAAGCCATGTGCTCCGGGAAAGGTGGGTCTTCCATCCCCATCATCAAGGATTGGTCTAAATCATCATGAAGACCCCACTCTCCTTGCATTAAAAATTTCTGAGAAAATAAATGCTTTGCATCACAGCCTTTAATTTGTACCATGTCAAATGGCTTTTATAACAAACAGAAAAAGTCCTGAGAAAAGATGAAGTATTTAGCATCATACTTTCCATGAGACAGAAATCATTCCATCCACACTAGCTGGCATGGTGCCATTCCAGCAGCTGCCTCACTCACCTTCCACACTAACATCACCGAGAGCAGCCGAACACTTGTCTTTGGAAACCACACACACATTGCCAATATCAATACAATACTTGTTTGGCTCTGACCCTTCTGCATCTCCATTCCTCTTCTTAATATTGCATTTAGTAGTCACTGGTATAGGAATCTGTAGCCAACAAAGACACACCTGGGCTTTTCATACTCTGTGCTCTCTCTCTGAATCACCCTTTCTCTTGCCTATTCTTTTTTCAAGCATCAAGATCAAGCATCTTCTTGGGTGAAAAGTTCCCTGGCCCCACCTTCTCCAGGATAGAGTTAATCATACTGTCTTCTAGGCTGGAACTGTATCTTGGATATCTTTCTATTATTGAACATATATATTTCCTGACAATTACCTATATACATATGCTTCTTCCCATGAACATAGGAGTGCATTGGGCCCAATATATGGTGCTTTTAAATTAGAAATAAAGGACAGAAAGAAAAGGGGACAATAAGAAAGAAGGGAGGGAAGGATGGAAAAAGGAAGAAAGAAAAACGTTATGATTTCTTTCTTTTTTCTCATTGAGACCATGATGAAATAACCAAATTGTGACATATTTAGATCTCAGCAGATTGTTCCCCAAATGGGGAAAATTTCTGCTCCATCCATGGTTAAGAAACCAAATGGAGAAAATTGCAGTAGATTTAAAAAAAAAAAAGTTGGGGAAAGTACATTCATTAAGTGGTTGACATCTAGAATAAATGGAAAGAATAAAGTGCTACTGACCTAAGAACCAAAGGCAGACTTTAATACAATTAAATGAACTCAGGGTCATAAAATTGGAGGGGCTTTAAAATCAGGCAGGCCTGCTAGAATTAAGGTTTCACCCTTTGCTAACTGTATGATCTTGAGCAACTTTTTATCTTCCAGCTTCCATTTCTGCATCACACAAAATGAGTTCAGTAATTCCTACATAAGATTAATATTCAGTCTACATTAGATGAGATAACTGTACCTGGCTCAATGCTGGGCACAAGCTGTTTAGATGTTAGCATCTTTCTTTGCATAGCAAGTACTGACTTAGAATATGTATATTTCTTACCATATATGTATATGGTAAGAACAAACCACTGTTCTGGTTTGTTTAGGATGAGTCAACTCTCTATAGAACGAACATTCTTGGGCAAACTGATAAATTTCAGTTACCGAATTTGAGCCCTGTGGATTGCAAGGATCTCAACAAGAGGACATCAAGATTTTCTGTGGACAGGGACCATGTCTAATTCAACTTTGGGTCCCAAGTGAGCACAGAGATGGGCACACCTCAGGTAGCAATGAGTTTCACTGGCAGAATGAATTCATGAAATCACACTCAAGGTTTTTTCTAAGTCAAATTTCTAAAATTTATATCAACAGCACAGCCCAAAACTCCTGGCAGGATTCTTCCCCAATGACATCTTTTTAAAACCTGCATAAAACCACGCAGAAAAGCAGTAGGGCTTCATTCTTTCTTGACTTTCTCACATTTCCATTCTCTCTCAGGGAGGGGAAGTCTTTTTCAACTAGATGGTTGACCAACAGCCAGCATTTCAGCTGTGGGAATTTTCCAGTTGCATGAGAAAGCTTCATTAGAAACCATCTCCACTCCTGCCCTCAAAAAACAAACAAACAAACAAAAAAAACCACAGACCAAAACAAACAAAAAAACACCAACCAAAAAAACAAAAACAAAAAACAAACAAACAGATATTTTTGCTTTCTCTTTTCCCAACTCTATTATTATGGGTTGTGAAATGCATTTTAAAAATTATGCCATTTTTATGATTTACAAAGTTCTAAATTAAATACTATTTACAATCACACAAAGCATGAAAGATGTTAACTAGATATGATGGAAAGATGGAGATAGCTGCCCATTGTGAACCAAAGAGGAGAACCCCATTGGGAGTCAACTAACATGATTTGTTTGGTCAGCATTTGGCAGACCCAGTAAATTACAGACATAGCAAATACCAAGTGGAATTATCTACAGTGCCTTTCAGAGAGCCAGCCATGCCTGGGATAAGAAATAATATTTCATCCAGGGGAATTTGTGTTATGAAATAGAGTCAAGTATTTTGTCTAAAAACTATTACAAGAAAAATATGGTTTTCCCCTCTTTGCAGCTCATTTGAAACAAACTTTATAAGCATCTTTTTGAGGTTTTATTTTTTAAGGATTTTGATTTATTTTTTTTAATTTATTTGACAGACAGAGATCACAAGTAGGCAGAGAGGCAGGCAGAGAGAGAGTGTGTGGGAAGCAGGCTCCCCGCTAAGCAGAGTGCCCGATGTGGGGCTCTATCCCAGGACTCTGGGATCATGACCTGAGCTGAAGGCAGAGACCTCAACTCACCGAGCCACCCAGGCACCCGAATCTTTTTGAGTTTAAAGGTAGGCAAACATTTTGTAGTTGAAAAGAGACAAAAGACTGACAGAAAATGATGATACCTGAACTGTTTAGCAGAAGAAGGCAGAGATTTCTGAAAAAGTCTTTGTGTGGTTTGGAAAGCTGGTTCACAGACTGTGGAGTCAACCTGGTGTTAAACTCTAGGGCAAAAAAAAGTCATGAATGTCATGAAAAAAATGATGTCCTCCATCCTACAATGTGGTATCAAGCCTGGTCCGCCACAGCCAGGTGGTGATGAGTCTTTGGATGGCTTCAAAATGGCAATCTACAATGTTACTTTCTTCCCCCTTACAACGAGCCTCTTCCTGGGAGAACAGACATAAATACTGATGTGAGGACCAGCCTGGTGAGAAACAAAGACAATGGAGCAGATCAGAAGTGAATCTGATGCCTCACTCCACCACTAGAGGGGGGTTCTACAAAGAGATTATAGAGAAACAGGGAGACTTCTTGAAGACATCTTGGAGCTTTTCTCTTTCCACATTCTCTCACTCTTAAGAAGGGGGAGCACTCGCCATGGTTGCCTATAAAGAGGATCCCCAGGGAACAGCCTGTGAAGTTGAGGGATAAATCTGAACATAGAAGTTGGCACCAGTTTCTCATCTGGAATGTGTTGAGCAGCAGAACCCATACGCACATCAGAGGGTGCCAGGGCTCAGGCATGGAGAATAGAGAGGGGGCAGGACAAGTCAGGAACAGCCACAAATTATCTCCCAGTGTTCCATGGAGCCAAGGTGGTTCTAACAGGGAGTCCAAGCTTCCCAGGGCCCCAGAGGTCCAATAAGAAGGTCAGAAGCACAGATCAGCTTGCTAAGAAAACCCTCATTCCCCAGAGACCAAAGAAGCAAACGTTTCCATACCAGCCTTAGTCTCAGGCAAGAGGGACCCCTTTCCTGGACCCCATCTCTCCAGGGCTCTGCAAGTCACCAACAAATGCATTTGCTGAAGAATTACATGGTGCTGCTGCCACTCAGGATCTGAGGTCAGATGTGGTGCAGACCAACGTAAAACCCTAAAAGTTTGCTCTCTGACTGATACTATTCAGGCCTCAGAGAGAGCTTCTCCACTCCCTCAGATACTCAAAACAGGCAATTGTGTCCACAGCCAGGAAGGTTTGTGATCTGCACTCGTGCAGAGGCTGCTTGCGGGTGTGGGAAGGATTATAGCATTGCATTTGGTGAAAACTCTTGGGGAGAAAAAAAAAAACAAGTTAATTAACTTGTAAATCCTTCCTCTCAAATAGTATGCATATAGAAGTTTCTACTATACTGAAATATCAATTTCCTCATTGTGACAACTGTCCATTCATTTTTTGTTTGTACTTCCACAGGTGCTCATGAATTGGGCCGCTGTTTTCAACAGCTAACCTGAGAGCTGAGAAATAATTACAGTATTGCTCATATGAGCCTTAAATGTATATATATTGTAGGTCTAGTGCAGCAGGCATGAAGCACGATTACTTTCCTTTATACTGGCAATTTCATGGACATTAAATTTTAGAATTATAAATAGTTCTGTTTCTATAAAAATATTAATAAGAATTAAAGTTTTTTAAAATTTTCAGTTTTAATGGAATCACTTTGATTTAAAATTTTGTGAAAAACGAACTGATATTCATTATAATTTGTAGTTTGCCTTTTAATTTTAATAAATAGTTTAAAATATTTTAGAAGAAATCTTAACAACATAGGAAACATAGGGGAAAATTTTATTTGTTTATATTTACTTTAAATTTTCCTAAAAATTCATCCAAATTTTATAGTTTGAATATAATTTCATTTTATTTTTTAATCCATGTGTTCATTAGTGAACACAAGAATACAAGTTATAGGTGAAAGTTTTGATTGTATCACCTTAATTAGTGACTTTACTTGAAATTATGTCTCAAAAATTTAGATTCCAGGAAACAAATATATACTAATTTCAGAACTATTTCTCATCCTAACATTGGCATCCCATCAAGAGACTGCCTGGCATGTGGAACAAAAATTAAATTCACTTGTATTCAACTGATATTTTGCTAAATCTCAGCTTTATATGTATTTTTCTGATTTGCCCTTACAAAGTATATATTTTGAGCTAGGAGGATAGAACATATTTCATTCGGCAGTTTATCAACCTGATTTATAACTCTTAAATATATGGACTTAAAATAGTGTGTCTCCATTTGCCTCAGGCCTTATAAATGTTGGGTGGGCATGAAGGAACCCCATAAACAGAGACTCAGGGTAGATCAGCACTCTGGGAATAAAGCAGAGGCAAATCGCAGCATGCCAGGAAAATGCAGGGACTGCTGAGCCAGCAGGAAGATACCCACAACCAGACTGGGTGATGACACTGACATCTGGAATCAGCAGAGAAGGGACTGTAACCAGCTCTTCAGTTTCCTGCCCCCACCCTGGCCTCTATCAGTCAGCTTATTCTTCCTGACTTCATCTCCCTGCTGCTTTCACAAAAGTCAAGCATGAGATTTCTTCCCTGGAAATTCAGTAAGAGTAGGGAATAAAGCAATTCGGAGAAGGGATTTTGAACTGGATCGTGACTGAAATGGTTTGACTTGAATTTGACTATGGACATACTAAATTAGATGGATGCTTACCTAATTACGTTAAATTGTAATGTCCTCCTGCAGAACAGAAATGGGGGCTTTTAACAGGAAAATGGCAATGATACCAAAATAAAGGGAGTATCTGCCAACATCTGACTTGGTATTTTTCTTTTTCTTTTTTTTTTTTTAAGATTTTATTTATTTATTTATTTGACGGAGAGAGATCACGAGTAGGCAAAGAGAGAGAGGAGGAAGCAGGCTCCCCGCTGAGCAGAAAGCCTGATGCAGAGTTCGATTCCAGGACCCTAGGATCATGACCTGAGCTGAAGGCAGAGGCTTTAACCCACTGAGCCACCCAGGCACCCCTGACTTGGCATTTTTCTAATGCATATCTCTTACTCGTAGTGTCTTTCTGGAGAATAGGACATCTTTTGAATGGGAGAGACTAACAAAGACAGAAAGGTGGGGATTATTAATTTCTTGGCTTGACACATTAATTTGTAACCTAGCTGTACAGTAGACTTGCGTAAGAGCTTTAAAAATATTCCAATTTCTTTCCCCACCTCAGAGAATTGAGTTTGGATTGCTGGATATAGGGTTTAGTTCTATATATTATAAAAACATCTCAAGTGATTCTAACGAGCAGAACCCACAGAGCAGGTATCTTCCAGGTCAGTCCTTTGGGTCTGTGTTCCAGAATCCTGACAGACTCACCAGTTAATGCTGTACTGTTTCTTCTCTCCCTGTGTTGTCATGGTCCAAGATCCTGCCAACTGATTAGGTCTTGTGCCTCAGGTGCCTTGGACATCAGCTTATTTACTGAGAGATGTGTGACAACCACATCACTGACCTGGGGAAATTAGCCTGTGTCAAAGCCAATTAGTCTCACTGCTTCCACTTTAATGAAGTTAATGAAGATGAATTAAGACAAGGGCTACACTGGAAAATTCCTGGACCTGCCAGACCAGCAGTCCTTGAGTATTATGTGGTTAGGCACCAAATTCATTCATTCATTCAACAAGCATATACTGAGCATCAGCTAGGTGCTGGACACTGGAAACAAAATGCTTAATAAAGATACAATCTCAACCTTCAAGAGCCCGCAGCTTTTTTATTTGTAACCTTAGAAATCAATTATTTCCCAGCTATCTGTTTTTAGTACCCAAATTTACCACTCTTTTCCAGACATTAGAATTTGATAAGCCAGTATTTTTTTCAGTTGGAAGAATGATCAATTTTTTATTTTACAAGGTAAAAAACAAAATCAGATAAAAGTCCTTTTAACACACAAAGGTAGCAAATATATATTAGCATAAGAAACTGACAATTAAATGAAATAAATTTAGCTTAATGAAGAACTCCACATTATTCTTTTTTTCTCATTTTGCTACTTCCCAACAACCTCTTTCTATAAGATTTATTTAAAAGCAGATTTCTTCCTCTCTTTCTTTCCATTTTTTTACCTTTCATTCCTGATAATGAATAGTACCCATTATCCTTCTCTAAATAAATATGCTGGAAACTGGGACACCTGGGTGTTCAGTCCGTTAAATGTCTGCCTTTTGTTCAGGTCATGATCCTAGATTCCTGGGATTGAGTCCCACATTGGGCTCTCTGCTCAGCGGGGAGCCTGCTTCTCCCCCTGCCTCTGCCTGCTGCTCTACCTACTTGTGCTCTCTCTCTTTCTCTGGCAAATATATAAATAAAATATTTTTTAAAATAAACAAACAAACAAATATACTGGAAACTGAATTACACTTCTGGCCAAGATGGAGTAGCAGGGCCAGATTTACATTTCTACCTTAAATGAGCAATAAGTGAAGAAAATATATAAAACAATGGTTTTCAAGACACTAGATATCATGCAATGAAGAACAGCAACTTCTTAAAGAAAGGAGAAAAATGATGTGAGTCCTATGATTATCTCAGCTTGCTGTCCTAAGACAGATTCCAGTCTGTAGTGTAGAAAAGGGGGACCCAGGTGGAGACTGGATGATTCCCTGGCTTGAGATGGAGCTGAAAGTGTGCAGTGAACAAGGTAGCTAGTCCACAGGAAAAAGTACTGGGGAAAAAAAGGAATTTTACAGACAGAGATACTTGATGATCTGCAGATTTTCCCTTGAATCTTCACTTGAGTATTGACTAGCAAATTCATGTGAGGAAACTGCCTTAGGCCAGGAACATAATCACCTGCAAAGGTAGAGCAAGAGTACAGAGTACCCAGTACCCATATAGAGTCAGAATAGTGTCTGCACCCAGAAATCATGAAGGAAATCTCATGATTCATAGAGCATTAGGTTGAATACTTATAAGGATGTCATCTTTGTAGTGGGGAATAATTAACCTTATATGGAAGACTGTTCAGGTCCCACTTAATAAATCATAAAAGCAAGACCAGAAAAAAAATCACCATTTCCACATAACATAACTGTGTCCTGGAACAAAGAGCAAGAATATTTATAGAAATGTAAAGCACACATCAAGGTAAAATTCACAATGACTGGTACCCAATAAAAAATTACCAGGTATGTAAGTTATTACTAGGGATGAGGAAAACTACAACACATAATAAGGTAAGTAATCAATCAATAAAAATAAACTCAGAACAAAATAAATGTTAGAATCAGTAGACAAAAATGTTAAAATATTAACTATATTTCATGTGTTCAAAAATTTAGAGACATGAAAGATATTTAAAAAATAGACCCAAACAGAAATAAAATTAGATGAAAAATATACTGAATGGGATTATCAGCAGATTGGATACCGGAGATGAGAAAAATAAATGAACTTGTGAACTGAATAATAAACACTATCTAAAATGCATATAGAAGAAGGAGAGTTTAAAAAAAATGAACAGAGCATCTTCAGTGAGCTGTTAGACAACCTCAAGTAAACTAACATATGTGTAATTTGTGTCACCAAAAGAGATGAAAGTCAGGGGAAGGCAGGAAAAAAAAATTTTTTTTAAAATACTAGCCAAAATTTTTCCAAGTTTGATGAAAATTATAAACCCATTAACTCAAGCACAAGCACAAAGCACAAAGATAAAGACTACAGCAAGGCACATCATAATTGTTTTGTTAGAAATCAATGGCAAAAAATTGTAAAAGCAGAGAGTGAAAACAAGTGTATAACACATGTGATATACAGCACAAAAAAATATAAAGATACAAGCAGATTCCACATCAGAAGAATGCAAGTGAGGAGACAGTGGAGTGACATCCTTAAAAATATTGAAAAAACAATACTGTAAACCCAGAGTTCTACTCCAAGCAAAAATATCTTTCAAACATGAAGGCAAAATAAGTAACACACACAAAAAGCTGGAAAAAACTGATCATCAACATTCCTTCATTAGAAGAAATGCTAAAGGAGTCCTTCAGGCAAAAGGAAAGTTATGTCGGTTGAAAATGTTAATCTGTACAAAGGAATGAATACCACTGGAAATGGTAACTACATGGGTTAAATATATGTTTTCTTTTTTTTTTTTTTTTAAGATTTTGTTTTTTATTTATTTGACAGACAGAGATTACAAGTAGGCAAGAGAGGCAGGCAGAGAGAGAGAGGAGGAAGCAGACTCTCCATGGAGCAGAGAGCCCGATGCGGGGCTTGATCCCAGGACTCTGGGATCATGACCTGAGCCGAAAGCAGAGGCTTTAACCCACTGAGCCACCCAGGTGCCCCTAAGATGTTTTCTTATATTTAAATACATTTAAAAGATAATTAAGTGTTTAAACTAAAGTATTAACAATGCTGTGAGAAGTTTATAACATTTGCAAAAATAAAATCTATGCCAACAATAACCCAAAGATCAAGAGGGAAGAAATAGAGGTATACTACTGTAAGGTTCTTAGACTACAGTCTAAGTGTACTAAGTAGTACAGTGTACTTCAAGGTAAGCTGTGAAAGTGTAACTTATAAACCCTTGAGACAACAAAACAAAAATTTACAGTTATAAGCCAACAAAGGAAGTAAATTATAATAACAAAGAATACTTCAAGAAAATAAGAAAACAAGCTGAAGACTGGGAGAAAATATTTTCAAAAGACATACCTGATAAAAGACAGTTATCCAGAATATACAAAGAGCTTTTGAAAACTTAACCATAAGAAAATGAACAATATGATTTTAAAAATGGACAAAAGACCTGAACAGACACCTCATCAAAGAAGATGTACAGATGACAAGCAAATGTACAGAAAGATTTTCAACTTCAAATGTCTTAGAGAATTGTAAATTAGAATAATTGTAAATTAGAATAATAATTACCACTACACACCTATTGAATGGCCACACCAAAACACTGACAACACCAAATGCTAAAGAAGCTATGGAGTGCCAGGAAATCTCCTTCACCTCTGGTGGGAATGCAAAGTGGTGTAGTCACTTTGGAAGACAGTTAGGCAGTTGTTTTGTTTTTTTGTTTTTATAAAACTAAACATATTTTTATTATATGTTCCAGAAATTTCATTTCTAGGTATTTACCCAAAGGAGTTGAAAATTATGCCCACACAAAAACCTACACACACTTGTTTATAAAAGCTTTATTAATAATTGCCAAAACTTGGGAGCAACCAAGATGTTTTTCAGTCAGTGAATGGATAAATAAACTGTGGTACATCTCACCAATGAAATATTATTTAGTGTTTTTAAAATGAGCCATCAAGCCATGAAAAAACATGGGGGATAAACTTAGATGCATATTACTAAGTGAAAGATGCCAACTTGAAAAGGCTACATACAATGATGACATTCTGCAAAAGGCAAAATCCTGCAAGTAGTAAAAGAATCACTTGTTGCCACAGGGTTATAGGGGGTAAAAGGGATGAAGAGGTGGAACACAGAGGATTTTTAAGGTACTGAATTTATTCTGTATGATACTATAATGGTGGATACCTGTCATTATACACTTGTCAAATCCCACAGAATTTACAAGAGTAAAACCTAATGTAAACTATTGATCTTAGGTGCTAATGATGTGTCAATGGAGATTCATCAACTGTAACAAATGTTTACCACCCTAGTACAGGATGTTGATATTAGGGAGGCTACGCATATGTGGGAGCAGGAGTATATAAGAAATTTCTGTACCTTCCACTCAATTTTGATGTGAATCTAAAACTTCTCTAAAATATATATTCTACTTAAAAATAAAATAAACAGTAAAAACAATGTTCAATCCAAAAGATAGCAGAAAAAGATGGAAGACAACAAAGACCAGGTGGGCACACAGGAAAAAATAGCAAGATGATAGATTTGAACCTAATTATATCAACGATCACACTAAATATAAATGGTATAATACCCTGGAAGAGATTGCAGATTAAATTTAAAAAGTAATATTACCTCTCTGCTGTTTCCAATAAACCCACTGATACAAACAGATTTTTTTAAAAATGTAAAACATAAACCATGCTAACACTAATCTAAAGGAAGTTTGAGTGGTGATATTATTGTTGAAGTCCATTTCAGATCAAAGACTATTACTAGGAATAAAGAAGAGCCTTTCATAATGTTAAAGGAGTCAGTTCACAAAGACAGCTTAATGATCATAAATGTTTACATACATAATTATCGATCTTCAAAATACATGAAGCAAAAACTGACAGAATTGCAAGGAAGAAGAGATAAATATAGCCAGAGATTCAATACCTCTCTTTCAATAGCTAATAAAATAGTAAGCAGAAATCAGTAAGGATATAGATGACCTAACAACACTATCACACAATTTCACCAACTCATTTATAGAACACTTCACTCAAAAACCCAGAACATACATTCCTTTCAAGAGTATATAAAACATTTACCAAGAAAGACCATATTCTGAGCATCAAATAAACCTACATGCATTTAAAATGATTCAAGTTATACAAAGTATTCCTATAACCTCAATGGAAATTAATTACAAATCAATAACATAAAGATATCTGGAAAATTCCCAAATATTTGGGAACTAAAAAACACACTTGTACATTATCTATGACCCTAGAGAAACCAAAAGGAAATAGAATGTATTTTGAACTAAATGCAGATGAAAACATGACACATCAAAATTTGTAGAATGCCACTAAATCAATATGTGAGGGAATATTATAGCAGTAAATGTCTATATTAGAAAAGAAGGTCTCAAATGAATGACTTCAAAGTCTTCCTGAAGATATGGTTTTTAATCATAGAAAGTGAAACTTTTAATCATAGAAAGTGAAAACTTAAGTAAATAGAGGAAAAGGAATAATAAATCAGAAATCAATAAAAATAGAAAACAAAAGGGAAAACCAATAAAACCAAAAGCTGGGTTTTGAGAAAAATAATAATATTTATAAACCTTTGGCACACTGATCAGGCAAAAAAGAAAATACAAATTACCAATATCGGTATTGAGAAAAGTGACATCACCACAAATATATAGATATTAAAAGGATAATAAGGAAATATTATGAACAACTTTATGCCAAGAATTTTGACAACTTAAACAGGTAATTGAAAAACACAAACCATTAAGTTCATTTCAGAAGAAATACATAACTTGAATGGCTCTGTATCTATTAAATAAATTGAAATTGGAAATTGGATTTAAATTCCACACATATAAAAAAATCTTAGATGGCTTTGCTGGTGAATTCTACCAAACATTCAAGAAGTGACAGTAATTAGACACAAACTTTTCTGTTAAAGTTAAATAGGAAGGACTACTTCCCAACTCATTCTTTTTTTTTTTTTTAAAGATTTTATTTATTTATTTGACAGACAGAGATCACAAGTAGGTAAGAGAGGCAGGCAGGGAGAGAGAGGAGGAAGCAGGCTCCCTGCGGAGCAGAGAGTCCAATGTGGGGCTCGATCCCAGGACCCTGGGATCATAACCTGAGCCGAAAGCAGAGGCTTTAACCCACTGAGCCACCCAGGCACCCCTTCCCAACTCATTCTATGAAGCCACCAATACCTTGACTCCAAAACATGACAAGAAAATAAGACATGACAAGAAAATAAAATAATAGATTAAAAAAATAGATTAATATTTCTCATGAAAATAAATGCCAAAATTCTAAACAAATAAAAAAAATTGTAGACCAAATCCAAAAATATGTGAGAAGGATCATACATCATGATCTAGTTGGATTTATCCCAGAGAAACAAGGTTCGTTTATCATTTGAAAATTAATTGATGTAATTCACCATATCAAACAAAGAAGAAAAATCAGGTGATCATCCCAACAGACCCATATAAAGCATTTTTTTCCTATCTCTTTCTCTAGAAGTTTTACAGTTTTGAGGAAAAAATCTTTGTGACCTTGGATTAGGCAAGGATTTCATAGATAGGATACAAGTGGCTCATAGGCATGAGCCATAAATGAATGATATGATGTGATATTGATATTTTCATAGGCATGATCACTTTAAAAATATGATATATTGAGCTCTGTCAAAATTAAAAACTGCTCAAAAAACACTTAAGAAAATAAAAAGAAAAACTATAGACTGGAAGAAAACATCTGATAAAGGACTTACATATAGAACATAACAAGGAACTCTCAAATTTTAATAACAAGAAAACAACCCAATTTTTATATTTTTAGGATTAATTTCAAGTTTGCAAAACAAGTTTTTTTTAATAACTCATTAGGAAAAGACATAATGTGGAACCAGAATTTTTGTCAAATAAACTTTTCAATTTTCAAACCACTGTGGCTACAAGATATAGCTATATAACAACTAGAATTGGGATTAAAGCTAAATAAAGAATATATAGTTAATCAGTAAAATAAAATTTATAACCTAAAAATTGCAAAAAGATATGCAGAATATTTATAGAGTGAGTCAAATATTAAGATATATTCACCAATGTCTTACTCCTTTGGCTACTTAATAACCTGATGCATTTGATCCTAGCCAAAAGGCTGAGAAGGAATTCTTAGTAACCTGATGAAAAAAAAAAGGGGGGGAGGGTAGGGTTAGGCAGATGGACAGCATGTGCAGAGCACTTTCATTACCTACTCATGAAAACATCAAGGTTAACTCCCAAGAGTTGGGGAGGGAGATGTCAGTCATCAATGGAAATGTGGAGAATATTGAGAAGGCTGGAGTCATCATATGCATAGTATGTCATGTAAAATACATTTGGAAATTACCAGAAAATCCAAATTAAAAATACTTTGACCCAATCCTTCTTAAGCCAGCGAGAAGTCTCTTAAAATTGCACTTTCTTAATATCTAAATTTGGTTTTCCAAAATGTCTCCTGAGTCCAGAAATGTAAAAGTCCTTGTTGAAGTAGTGTTCTCTCACTCACCCTCATTCTCTCATGCTCTCTTGGTGGCAGGGAATGGGAGGATGTGTTCAACATAGCTAAGAAATCCTCAAGACAATGAAATGGGTTGGAAAAGCCAGCATCAATAGCTTTAAGGGTAGATCCATACTAAGAATATTTTGGGCCTAATGATTCACTCTTTACAGTTCTATATTACTTTATGATGACTACATATACTAAGAATAAAAACCCTTAAAATGTGTATATCATACACAGACATGTGCATGCGCACACACACACACACGAGAGAGAAGGAGAGAGAGAGAGACAGAGTGTGTGTGGATATGTGTGTTCTTATGCTATGAACTAAGAAACCCAGATTTAATCCTCCAGCCAGAATTTCGGACTATTTAGGTCATCTGTGATGAGGTGGTCTTCAGTTAATGGACTAAGTGGTCTAGAGCATCTTGTTTCTCCTATGCTCTTAGATGACACAAGAACTTTTTAAGCCTTCCATCAAATGTTTTATTGAGGAGACTTCTGGAGATTCCTACAAGATCATGCTTGTGAATCTCAGCAGGACCTACCCAGGTGTAGCAAGCTATCAGACTCAGATTCAAAACATTACTGGTTGAACCAGGGTCAAATTCTCCCAAAAGAAGAAATGGAAATTTAAAGAGTTCCAGAAGCAAAGTTAGGATAATTTTTAGTTTTGGGCTAATTTGTATGATTAAAAAAATAACAAATCTATGAAGTAATCTTTGTGCAACATCACTGTTTCTACTAGAAAGAATAAATGTTAGAATATTAAGTTATTTTTAATGTGTTCATGCTTTAATGTCACCTGCTACATTTTGATATCCAGTTTCAGCTAAGGCTTTTTCATTACATCTTTAATATCTTTAAGTATACTTTCTCCAGATGTTTTCTTTTCCTTGAAAAACAAACATAATTTTTGTCTTTGTCCTATTTTAATAAGAGTAAGTGCAAGCCTGCATAACATGCCAGTTTTGCTGTGTTGAGTTTTGCCAGCAAAATTCAATGAAATGGCTTCTAAATAATAAATGAAAAAATACTGTAGGATAAAGCATGAATTTTACACAGTTTGAAACACCCATCATCCTCTGCTTGGGATGGAACCATACCTTCTCCTTCTTTTTCTGCCTTCCAAACAGAACAGAGAAATATGGAGATACATGAAAAAAAATCAATAATTAATGGATTTCTTTTTTTTTAAGATTTTATTTATTTATTTGACAGAGAGAGATCACAAGTAGGCAGAGAGGCAGGCAGAGAGAGGGTGGAGGAAGCAGGCTCCCTGCTGAGCAGAGAGCCCGATGTGGGGCTCCATCCCAGGACCCTGAGATCATGACCTGAGCCGAAGGCAGAGGCTCTAACCCACTGAGCCACCCAGGCGTCCCATAATTAATGGATTTCTTAAGACAAAAACAGAGAAGGACACAAACCATAAAAAACTTAACTCTAGGAAACAAATTAAGGATTGCTGGAGGGGAGGTGGATGAGGGGTTGGGGTAATTGAGTGACAGGCATTAAGGAGGGCACTTGATGATTAATGAGCACTGGGTGTTATTGGCAACTGATGAATCACTAAATTCTACCCCTGAAACTAATAATATAGTATATGTTAGTTAAATTGAATTTAAATAAAATTCTTAAAAAAAAAAGAGAGAGAGAAAGAGAGAGAAGGGCGCCTGAGTGACAGTCAGTTAAGGGTCTGCCTTTGACTCAGGTCATGATCCCATGGTCCTGGGATCGAGTCCCACATTGGGTTCCCTGTGGAACCGGGAACCCACTTTGCCCTCTACCTCTCTCTCTTCTTTTTCTCTCTCTGTCTCTGTCTGTCTCTCATGAATAAATAAGTAAAATCTCTAAAAAAATTTTTAAAAATAAAAAAAGAGAAAAAAATAATGGATTTCTAGTGCTGAAGGAAGGGGGCTACTCAAATATCTTTGACCAAATATATTCTCATTTCATTTAAAAAACTTTGCCACACACCTTCTCAAAAATGGCTTTGAAACCCATTCTAGGAAAGGTAATTATATACTCAATTATAAATAATCTCTGAAGATGAAGTATTTGCATGAGTCATTGTTTTCTGACTTTTGTTTTTTAAAGTTCACTTTTCAAATATTATGATTTTGATGTTTAGCTTTTCCATATTCAAAACCATGAGATATTCCATTTTCCTTTGCCCTTAACATAGATCATAACTTTTGTCTCTTTAACTTTGTATGTGCATTCATACTTTCTACCTATAGTTACCAGAATTCAATTTTCATCAAAATGAATGTGCTTATGCCAGAAATAAGAAAAATAAAGCTGACCAGAAGACTATGGTCTTTTTACTATTTTTCCAGCTGCCCATCTTACAACTTACTGCCTGTAGCTTGGAACAACATTTTTCTTCCTGCCTGTGAGATCCTGAGATGTTGGATTTGGTGTTTGTTTTTATGTTCTTTTATTCCAAACATCAAGAACTACATCTCTGGGCAATTAAACAAAACAAGGAGATAGCAGTAAGCAGAACAGCCTCTGCTCTTCGAAGCCTGTGCCAGGTGAGGCACGTGGTATAAGAAGTGAAAGAAAAAATAATGAATGGTAGGTTAGGAATGGTTCTTGGCACTCCCCTCCAATGTCAGGGAGCCTTGTGAAGGACAGGACTCAGGTCTCTTAGGGGACTGGTGGGTAAACTGTTGGCGAGTTGGACCTGGGTGGTGTCTCACCTTCCCCCATGAGTTTTCACTTGGTGAGGTAGGAGTCACTCCAGGGACAGTCTGGGCTCCTGATCTCTTGCTCCAGGCAGAATCTCTTTCACTGTATTGTGTCTCACCTTCCTCTCCTTCTACCAGCCCCAGCCTTATTCCTGGATGAAATCTTCTTTTCCTTTCTCTTGTTCTTCACTTCCTTCTTCATTTCCTTTCATTAAACCAATTGAGGACTTTTATACACAAGAGTCCTTTGAATAAAACATTTCATCAAGGGCGCCTGGGTGGCTCAGTGGGTTAAGCCGCTGCCTTCGGCTCAGGTCACGATCTCAGGGTCCTGGGATCGAGTCCCACATCGGGCTCTCTGCTCAGCAGGGAGCCTGCTTCCCTCTCACTCTCTCTGCCTGCCTCTCTGCCTATTTGTGATCTCTCTCTGTCAAATAAATAAATAAAATCTTAAAAAAAAAACAAAAAACATTTCATCAAGCCCAAGTAAAACCCCACATTTTGAAACGAAATGAGCTCAAATTAATACACCGTGATAGCAACCTCTCTCCAAGGCCCTTGCAGACACTTAGAATTCTCCTCTAGGAAATCCCTCTCTGCCTTTTCATCCTATTTTAATCAACACTGCTTCTCTGTAGCTTCTCCTATTGCCCGCAGCTGGACCACTTAAATCAACCCATGGATGCACTTATCCCCTCTCCAGTCCAGAATGTGACCAGTTCAGACCATGGGTGGATAAGATTTAGGGAATTCTAGCCACACTGCTCCTAAAAGTCATGTTTTACTAGTGAATGAGAATAAACCAGGCTGAAGTCTGGGAATGTACATTATGATTATGGTTGCTGCTGTTACTTTCAGAAAACCCTTCCAATGGCCTCAGAGCATACCCTCGTTTATGACACAAAGAGTGTTTCTCCACATGAGACTCCAAATGAACTGCTTTAGCCTCACACAACGTGTTTCTTTAAAGTTGCCAGTGTTCTGGGCCTCAGTTATCATGTTTAAAATCTCTGGGGTTGAGGCCTGGAATTATGTGTTTTGATGACTCTCCAGGCAGTTCTGATATACACTAAATTCTGAGATTCTTTCAGTTCTCCTTTCCAGTTAAAATACATTTGCATGTATACACACATTTTTTTAGAATTATTGTTTTGTTTCTCTGAGTAAATGAGACCAGAGAAGCTAGTTAAGAGGAAATCCTTTTTAAAAAATTACTCTCTGGGGGCTCAGTCGGTGAGCGTGTGACCCTTTATCTCAGAACTGTGAGTTTGAGCCCCACATTGGTCATGGAGCCTACCTAGAATTAAAACCTAAAAAAAAAATTTTTTTTTAATTAAAATTACCCTCTAAAGGAATTAGTATTGTGAAACTTTGTGGTCCTGCAACAGGAACTTTAATGATGTATCTTGTCCACATCTGCATGATTAATGCAAGTCCTTCTTCATACCTTACCCTCAATCTGGACTATGTTATTTCATTTCTACCTAATTCTATTGAGCAAATAGTCATGTATTTATCCAGCAACCAACTGTTAAGAGTCTTCTATGGGCCAGTCACTGCACCAGGATAGGAGATGATTTTCAGGACCTTACAAATTGAGAGAGGTGGGGTAGGGGTAGCTTTGGAGTCTCAGAGGTAACTAGGAAGTTCCAGTACAAGAAAGTGAGCATCATGTTGAGACGTGCACAATACCCAAGTGAAATAAACTTACAAAACCAAGCCGTTTCCTAACCACAGGACTAATCTCCAAACTCCTGTAGCTGCAGAGCCACAGTCATGGGCAAGATCTGTGGTTACTGTCATTGGCAGAAAGCTCAATTCACCATCTCTATTAGTAAGGCTTCACAAAGAGGAATGTTCACACTTACACAGAAGAAAAGCAGTTAAAATATAATTGTAATGAGGACAAAACATCCCCAACTTTAAGGGACTTTTCCTAACAGGGGAAGCATAAATTTTTTAAAAATTTGATTGATTGATTGATTGATTGATTGATTTGAAAGAAAGAGAGAGAGAAAGAGAAGAACACAGTGAGAAGGGGCAGAGGGAGAAGGAGAAAGAGACTTAAAATTTTTTTTCTAAATTTTTTATTTCAATTCAAGTTAGTTAACATATACAGTACTATTAGCTTCAGGGGTAGAATTTAGTGATTCATCAGTTGCATATAACAACCAGTGTTCATCACATCATGTGCCCTCCTTCATGCCCATCACCCAGTTAGCCCATCTCCCCTCCAACAATTCTCAGTTTGTTCCCTATACATAAGAGTCTTTTATTGTTTGCCTCCCTTTCTGTTTTCATCTTGTTTTATTTTTCCTTCCCTTCCTCTATGTTCATCTGTTTGGTTTCTTAAGTTCCACATATGAATGAAATCATATGGTATTTTTCTTTCTCTGACTTAGCATAATACCCTCTAATTCCATCCATGTCATTGCAAATGGCAAGATTTCATCCTTTTGATAGCTGAGTAATATTCTTATGTATATGTATATGTGAATGTGTAGTATATATACACATACACATGACATCTTCTTTATCCATTCATCTCTCAATGGATATCTGGGTTCTTTCCATATTTTGGCCATTATGGACATTGCTGCTATAAACATTGGTGTGCATGTGTCCCTTCAAATCATTTTATTTATATCCTTTGGCTAAATACTTAGTAGTACAATTTCTGGGTCATAGGGTAGTTCCATTTTGAACTTTTTGAGGAACCTCCATATTGTTTTCAGGAGTGGCTACACCAGTTTGCATCCCACCACAGTGTAAGAGGATTCCCCTTGAGAGAAAGAGTCTTAAGCACACTCCATGTTGAGTGCAGACTAGACCCGGGTTCCATCTCACAACATCGAGATCACAACCTGAGCCGAAACCAAGAGTCAGAGGCTTGATGGACTGCACCACCCAGGTACCCCAAGCATAAATGTTTCTACTGTTCCCCTTTCTTTCAAAATATTGGTAGGGATAGAACTCTGCTCAAAACTCAAAGAAACAAGATGGGATTGGGAGGGAGACAAACCATAAGTGACTCTTAATCTCACAAAACAAACTGAGGGTTGCTGGGGGGAGGGGGTCGGGAAAGGGGAGTGGGGTAATGGACATTGGGGAGGGTATGTGCTATGGTTAGTGCTGTGAAGTGTGTAAACCTGGTGATTCACAGACATGTACCCCTGGGGATAAAAATATGTTTATAAAAAATAAAAATTTAAAAAAAAATACCGGGGGGGGGGAACTCAAATAAATATATGCTCAAGAAAGCACTGTAGTTTTGCAAGATTTGTTGATTCTTTATACTGTTAGTAGTGGAGTCTTGTAATAAATGGCCCATTGTTCAGCAGAATACTTTAATCAGTGTCTGGATTTGCTGACCTATGCCCTTACTTTAGTTTGGTTGGTTGGGTGGGAGTCAGATCAGGGTTTCTCAATATCTACAGTACTGACACTTTACACTGGATAATTTTTTATTATGAGAAGCTGTTCTGTACATTGTAGGATATTTAGCAACACCTCTTGCCTCCACCCCTGGATGCAAGTAGAACGACCATGCCTAGTCATGATGATCAAAAATGTCTACAGACATTGACAAATGTTTCCTGGGGGAGGGGAGGTCACATTGATCCCAGCTGAGAGCCACTGAGTTAGATGAATAAACTGCCCTGCAGTAGGAATTAACAGCAATTTGGAGATGTTGCTGGCATCTAGTGAAAAGGAAAAAGGAGAGGCAGCTCCTTTCATATGTAGCAGCAGATATAGCAGCAGATCTGGCTTGAGAAATTCCCAGTGATAGGGAAGTCATTGTTTTTACAAGAAGAGTAATATCTAATAAAATTGTAAATTTCAAATTGTTTCTTGTTCTATGTTGAACCAAAATTTCTTTCTTTTTTAAACCCACAAACATCCGGTAAAATTCTATTACATAACAAAAAGGGAATTGTAGCCTCCTCTACCCGATTCACTGGTGAAATCAGTTGACACCATATATCAGAATTCTAGACAGTGACCAATAGTGAAATGAACAGAGGCACAAGTTCACCCTAGGAGCTTTGAGTAGGAGCCAAAGAACAATAGAGAAGTCGCCCTGACTTACTTAGATGTAGACTTGAGACATACTCCTCTTTTCCCCAAATACTACAGGAAGGAAGGTTACCATCATGGGAGAGGACATAGGCAGACACAAGGAAGAAAACTGATGGCAGTAAATTGTTTTTTCTCTTTCACATAAATGTCTCTGAATATAGTAGCAGGTGATCATAGTTCATATAGATTAGGTACTATACTTTATGCATGAATGGGTAAGGACTAGACAACCTCTTAGAATTTTTAAATGGATGATTTTAAAGCAAGACATTGTCACTAGCTAGACCCCAAGACCTAGCCCTTATTGGGCACCTGCTTGTAATCACTAACCTTTGTCTTACATTTTTCCTTAAGCTCTTCTTCCAGACTTTCCTCTTAACTCAGGTAAATGAATCCCAAAACCACCCCTTCAGGTGATGGTGACTGCCCTGACAAGACCTCCAGTGGGCTCAGACCACCCAGACCATTTGTGCTAAACTGGACTCACAACTTACACCGGCACAGATGGACCATGGAATGACCTCTGGACTGTGGAACAACCACCTTTACCTCACTATCATACTAAAATGTCTGCCTAAGGAGGAACCTCAGCCTCCTATACAGGCACGTTTCCTTTGGGCGCATGTGTAAACTTACTCTCACCTCTATATACAATGACAGGACTTCCCTACCAAAATATTCATCTTAACCCTAAACAAAAGGGACCTGTTCACCCTCTCTTGGGGAGTCACTGCTTTCAACACCATTCCCTGTGATCTCATTTGCTGCAAATAAAAGTTTTCTTTCTGTGACAACTCAACCTGGTACAGTTTCTGACTCACCAAGGAGTGAACTCACTTTGGTTCAGTTACAAATTTAACACCAAAGCAGTAATAAATAAGTATTTTGATTTTCATAATTTTTAAATGAATAATTAAAGTAAGGTATTTTTTAAAAGATTTTATTTATTTATTTGAGAGAGAGAGAGAAAGTGAGAGAGAGCATGAGAAAGGAGAAGGTCAGAGGGAGAAGCAGACTCCCCATGGAGCTGGGAGCCCAATTTGAGACTCGATCCCAGGACTCCAGGATCACGACCATGAGTCGAAGGCAGTCGTCCAACCAACTGAGCCACCCAGGCACCCTAAAGTAAGGTACTTTTTAAATGATTTATTCAGGAGAATGGTAAGAGCATATAAAATAAATACTTTGCTTTTTTTGTACAGGGTTGATTTAGGATGAGAGGGTAATTCTTTCCTTAGCTCATTTACTTTTCAAAAGTGATTATCTTCTTAGTAAAAAATAAATTTTATACATAAAATAAACATAAGATAAGTTACATATAATATAAAGCTGGTACATGGATACATTAGGTGACCCTAATATACACCTTATCACAATTTGGAAATTTTAGCAAATAGAGTCAATAGGAAACAGATAAGGTTATCTTTCTGCAGAAGTCCTGTAACAAGGTAGCATTTCCTTAGGCTGAATGTAGGAATAGGACCTATAATGTTATCAAAACTTGAAAAGGCAAGAGAACTGGAGCCCAGTGTTTTCCATTTTGATTAGTCCTGAGAGATGCTCTGAGATATAAAAAGTGCTCAAACAAGTTTGAGACATGCCATATAGTAGATTTCCTTCTTGGAGCTTTATGATTCACATCAATACTTAAAACCCCACAGGGAAAAACAGTCTAACTTCACTTAACCCCAGATTTTCCAAGCTTACTTATTATTTTATAGTGTATACCTTGAAAAAAAGGTAATGAGTGTTTTTAACATCTGAAGAACGAATAAACACAAGTATGGAGAGAAGGAAGAGGGAGGTTGGCATGCAATCAAGAAAAGGGAAAGCCCCCAAGATTAGAATGTTTGCTACCTTCAGCGGTGGGGAGGGGAAACTCTGCTGAATGTATTTGGTATGATTGGTAGGCACACACCTGATGGAGATGGAGATGCCAAGATTTTCTGGTTTGCTACAACAGCCATTAAGATCATACAGATATAGGCACACCTTGTTTTATTACACTTTGCAGGTTTTGCCTTTTTTTTTTTTAACAAATTGAAAATATGTGGCAGTACTTCCTTGAACAAATCTATCAGTGCCATTTTTCCAAGAGCATTTGCTCACTTTATGTCTCTGTCACATTTTGGTAATTCTTGCAATATTTATAATTTTTTCATTATTGCATTTATTATGGTGATCTGCACTTTGTGATCTTTTTACTGAAATATAACTGATATATAATGTTATGTCAAACATACATATGTTTCAGGTGTACAGCATAGTGATTTGATAATTGTAATCAGTAATCTTCGATGTTATTATTGTGATTGTTTGGGGCACCATGAACTGTGCCTATAAGATGGAAAACTGAATAAATGTTGTGTGTTCTCTGGTGTTCCAGCTGTGCCTCAGTCTCTCTCCCTCTCCTCATGCATCCTAACTCCCTGAGAAACAACAATATTGAAATTAGGCCAATTACTAACGCTATAATGACCTCTAAATGGTCAAATGAAAGGAAGAGTCACACATCTCTCACTTTAAGTCAAAAGCTAGAAATGGTTAAGCTTAGTGAGGAAGGCATGCTGAAAGCTGAAGTAGGTCAAAAGCTAGACATGTTGTGCCAAACAGTCATGTTGTGAAAGCAAAGGAAAAGTTCTTGAAGGAAATTGAAAGTTCTAGTCCAGTGAACATATGAATGATAAGAAAGTGAAATGGCTTTTTTTTTTCTGATATAGAGAAAGTTTTAGTGGTCTGGAAGGATCAGAGAAGCCACAACATTCCTTTAAGCCAAAGCCTCATCCAGAGCAAGGCCTTGATTCTTCAATTCTATGAGGGCTGGGAGAGGTGAGGAAGCGGCTGAGGCAAAGTAAGAAGAAAACAAAGGTTGGTTCATGAGGTTTAGGGAAAGGGCCAATCCTCATAACACAAAACTACAAGATGAAGCAGCAAGTGCTGGTGTAGAAGCTGCAGGAAGTTTTCTAAAAGATCCAGGTCAGATCAATAATGAAGGCATCACTCTAAACAATAGATTTTCAGTGTAGATGAAATAGCCTTACATTGGAAGAAGATGCCATCTAGGACTATCATAGGTGCAGATGAGAAGTCTATGCCTGAATTCAAAGCTTCAAAGACAGGCTAACTCTCTTGTTAAGGGCTAGTGCAGCTGGTGACTTTAAATTGAAGCCAATGTTCATTTACCATTTCAAAAATTCTAGGGTCCTTAAGAATTATGTCAAATCTACTCTGCCTGTGCTGTCAGTGGAACAACAAAGTCTGGATGAGAGCACATCTATTAATAACATAGTTTACTGAATATTTTAAGTTTACTGTTAAGACCTACCACTCAAAAAAAAATTCCTTTCAAAATATTACTGCTCATTGGAGAAGCCCCTGGTCACCCAAGAGCTCTGATGGAGATGTATAATGAGATCAATGCTGTTTTCATGCCTACCAAAATAATATCCATTCTGTAGTCCATGGATCAAGTAGTAATTTCAACTTCCAAGTTTTATTATTTAAGAAATACATTTTGAAAACCTACAGCTCCCATTAGATAGTGATTCCTCTGATAGATCCGGGAAAAGTCCATTGAAAACCTTCTGGAAAGGTCCCCATTCTACGTGCCATTAAGAAATTTACAATGCATGGGAAGAGAGTCAAAATAGCAACACAAACGAGAGTTTGGAAGAAGTTGATTCTAACACTCATCTGTGAATTTGAGGGGTTCAGAACTTCAGTGGAGAAAGTAACAACAGATATGGTGGAAATAGCAAGAGAACTAGAATTAGAAGTGGAGACTGAAGATAGGACTGAGTTGCAGCAATCTCATGACAAAACTAACGGCTGAGGAGTTGCTTCTTACAGATTAGCAAAGGAAATGGTTTCTCGAGATGGAATCTACTCCTGGTAGGGCTGCTGTGAAGAAGGTTGATATGACAACAAAGGATTTACGTAACCTTAGTTGGTAAAGCAGTGGTAGGGTTTCAGAGCGTTGATTTCAATTTTGAGAGAAGTTCTACTGTGGGTAAAATGTTATCAAACAGCATCTCAAAGGGGCACCTGGGTGGCTCAGTGGGTTAAAGCCTCTGCCTTCAGCTCAGGTCATGATCCCAGGGCCCTGGGATCGAGCCCCGCATCGGGCTCTCTGCTCCGCGGAGAGCCTGCTTCCTCCTCTCTCTCTCTGGCTGCCTCTCTGCCTACTTGTGATCGCTGTCTGTCAAATAAATTTTAAAAATCTAAAAAACAAAACAAAAAAACAGCATCTCATAGTACTGTGAAATTGTTTGTGGAAGGAAGAGTCAATCAAGGTGGCAAACTTCATTGTTGTTTTATTTTAAGAAATTGCCCCAGCCTCCCCAGCTGTCAGCAACCACCACCCTGCAGTCAGTCATCAACATGAAGGCAAGAACTTCCATCAACAAAAAGATTACAACTCACTGAAAGCCCAGATGATAGTTAGCTTTAGTAATAAGGTACTTTTTTAAAAAAGATTTTATTTATTTGTCAGAGAGAGAGAGAGAGTGAACACGGGCAGACAGAGTGGGAGGCAGAGGCAGAGGGAGAAGCAGGCTCCTGCCCAGCAAGGAACCCGATGTGGGACTCGATCCCAGGATGCCGGGATCATGACCTGAGCTGAAGGCAGCCGCTTAACCAACTGAGCCACCCAGGTGTCCCAATAATAAGGTGCCTTTTAATTAAGATATATACATTGTTCCTTTAGACACAATGCTAATTGCACCCTTAATAGAGTTCAGTATAATATAAAATAACTTTCATATACACCAGGGAATTAAAAAAATATTTAATGCACTTTATTGAAATATTCACTTTATTATGGTGGCCTGGAACCAAACACACAAGATCTGTGAGTTTTCCCTGTACCACTCTGAGTCTAGTTCAGCAAGTAGACTGTGACTATGATTTGGCTTTTTATATAACTTTATCTGTAGGGGAAAAAAAGCAATGACAATCTTCCAGTGCATTTGATAATTTCTCTTTGAAAATTATCAAATTAGCCTCTGGCATGAGTCTCTTATGAGCTTCATCAGCTAAGGAAGTCTAACTAATCCTAACCACTTCAGGAAACTCTGGGAAAAAATCAGCTTTGCACCTACAAGCTGGGGACTGATCTTAGGTTTTAATGGCTCTTCCCAAATATTCATACTTCCCATTCTAAGGCCAAACCCAAATGTCCTCCTTTAAAAATAACTTTTCTTGGGCCGCCTGGGTGGTTAAGCAACTGCCTTCAGTTCAGGTTATGATCCTGGGGTCCTGGGGTTGAGCCCCACATCGGGGTCCCTGCTCCATGGGGAGTCCATTTCTCCCTATCTCTCTGCCCTTCCCCCTGCTCATGTTGTCTTTCTCTCTCTCAAATAAATAAAAATTTTTAAAAATTATTAAAAAAATAAATGAAAATAGCTTTTCTCACTCTTGTTTAACTAAAATAAAATGACAAAGGTAAGTTGTGGAAAAGAAAACTTTTACTACAATGGCAACATCAGCAACAGCAACAAATGCCATTGCATAAGCCAGTGCTTCTCACACTGAGAAAGCACAGCTGCTACAAGACCAGGAGTCATTTTGCTCAATCTAAAAATTGCTTTTATGTTGAGACAAACATAGATATACTTTGAAATGGATTTTTAAAAATCCCCCTACATCTTCAGGATAAAATGTGAAACATCAAATATGTCACACTTGTGGAGAGCCAATTTCGACTCTGCCCTTAAGACTGCCCTGGGGTTGTCGGCGGTGGGGGGAGAACACTTGGATGGCTCAGTTGGTTAGGCATCTGACTTCAGCTAGGGTCATAACCCCGGGATCCTGGGATTGAGCCCCATGTTGGGCTCCTTGCTAGGTGGAGAGGCTGCTTCTTCCTCTCCCTCTGCTCGTCCCCTTCCTGCTCATACTCTTTCCTGCTCGCTCTGTCTCTCTAAGATAAATAAAAATAAAATCGTTAAAAAAAAAAAAAAAGACTGCCCTGAAAAGGGGGTGGTGGTATGGTAGTACTCATTGGTAATCTTACCGGAGAAGAGTGGGGGCCATAGCTTAAACAAAATATAAAAGGAAACAAACAAACAAACAAAAAACCCTAACATTTGTTCACGCACCCACCACAGACCAAGCATTCTAGATCGTGCATGCACATACACGTGTAAGTGTGCTCCTCCTCATGGTCTGGTGTGTTTTCTAAATGTTCGCAGGTATGACCTGTGCATACTTGTGTGGGGGGCTGTCGGGAGCTGTGGGTTTGTTTCCACTGGGCCTGTTTGCAGGCTCCTTGAGGACGTGGATAAGATAGATAAAAGATCACTGTAGCACTATCTCCTAGACATTGTATCCATTTTATAAATGCAAAGGTACTAGCAATGGTAGGGCCAGAATTGGATCCAGATCTTCCATCTCTGTGTTCATTACATCAGAAGTATTTTAAACAGTGAATTGCAATCCATTAGCACAGGGTTTGCAAACTTTTTTTTGCTAAGGGCCACACGGTAAATATTTCAGGCTTTGTGGCCATACGGTCTCTATCACAACTCTATCATAAGTCTTCCCTTGAAGTGTAAAAGTAGTCATAAACAATATGTAGACAAATGGGTGGTTGGGTTCCAAGAAAAATTTATGACACTGAAATGTGAATTTCTTTACATTGTTGTACATCATGAAATATTCTTTATCTCTTGTCCAAGTATTTAAAAATGTAGAAGTCATTCTTAGCTCATGAGCCATACAAAAACATGACCACAGTTTGCCAACTTCTGCATTAATGAATTGTAAAACTCAATTTAGTGGGTTGCTTCCAACATTAAAAAATTGAAAAGACTGGGATGCCTGTTGGCTCAGTTGATTAAGCATCCAAGTCTTGATTTCAGCTCAGGTCATGGATTGAGGCCTATGTCCTGCTCCTCACTGAGCATGGAGTCTGCTTACAATTCTTTCCTTCTACCCATCCTGTGTATGCATGTGCTTTCTTTTTCTCTCTCTGATAAATAAAATCTTCTAAAAAAAATGGAAAAGATACAAAATAGAAAAGAGAAAATATTGCAATATATCGGTGGTAGTTGTACCATGAAACTTCTCTTTGTTACCATATTTTTTCAAACCTAAAAACATTAATTATGAGATGTACCTTTAATGTATGTACCCCTAAGAAAGAAAAACATAGATATACTTTATAATTTACAATTATAAATGTAAGGTCTCATCATTTAAAACATACAACTCAATTTAGAGATGTTAAAATGCGAAAAATTATGTATCTTGCAATGATAATACAATTGAATACAGTTTTTACACAAGAGTGTGGAAGTGTGTCTTTGTGTGGGCACACATACTAGTTGATGATATATAAAATGTAATTTTCACCATGAGTCATAGTCAAAAAAGTTTAAAAGGCACTACCCATACCATGATGTCTTTTGGAAATAAATGAAGAAATGAAAATAAAATGTTAAAAATGGTTCAGATTCTACCATCTTAAAATGAATTATTTTTCCACATTTCTTTCTAGTTCTTGCCAAAATTCATGATTAATTTTAAGTTAGTTGTAATCATAGCTGCTTTTTCCTGTATGTTTCCAGGTTGCTACATAATTTTTATAATTCTCATTTTAATGGCTGCATCATATCTAATGAACTTGATAATTTCTTAAGCATAATTTACCAAGCCATTCTCCTATTGTTTAACCATTAGGTTACTTTCTCTTTTTCCACAGACTTCTAATGAACACCTTTGGATTCTAGCCTTTTCTTAGAATTTTGATTATTATACCACATGGTAAAAATGTTTTCATGACTCTTTAGATGCTATGCTAAATCATTTCTTAAATGGATGTAAAGTAATCATTTACATGTTAAATACCGCTCAGCATTGTTTTAAACTTGAAAATAAATGTTGAAAAAATACAAGTTGATACTTTCCTCATTAAAAAACAATTGATTTTACATCTGGAACTTTATTTTTTTTTTTGAGATTTTATTTATTTATTTCACAGACAGAGATCACAAGTAGGCAGAGAGGCAGGCAAAGACAGAGAGAGGGGGAGCAGGCTCCCTGCCGAGCAGAGAGGCTGACGCTGGGCTCGATCCCAGGACCCTGGGATCATGACCTGAACTGAAGGCAAAGGCCTTAACCCACTGAGCCACCCAGGTGCCCCACATCTGGAACTTTAAAAATAATTATTCTTTTCAAAGAAGTAAATCCCAGGAATTAAGTGGAATGGTAAGTCCTTGTCCTTTCAGTTGCTTGCACCTTACCAGTGAACGGGACAAATTACAAGTAGAAGCTACTCCATGCCCCACAGCATGGGATTGTTCTTTAGAAAGAAGTGAAGGATCAAAGATGAAAAGATGGCTTCTATAATGCCCTCCTGGGTCATTGGAAGATTATACTATTTACAGAGATACAGAAATTGGGAGGAAAATCCACTTTTGACTGAGACCTGCTTCATCTCATCTCAGATATGCTGAGTTCAAGATATCCAAGAATAGAGTATGAGATAGGAGCAAGAAGGTGGGGTGGGAAATACAGTAGTAGAAGCTTTGGCATAAAGGTGACACTAACCACAACTATGATAGAAACCAACGCTTTCAGAGAGGGAGAGGGAACACCAACAAAAAACACACTTCCACAAAGTGATGACGAGTTTTGGCTGGTTAGCAGGAAAGGCTGAATTTGCCATTAAAGATACCAGTTTTGACCCTTTCAGAGTGTATACTGGAGGATGGGGAAAATAGAAGCAAATTTCTTAGGGGAATGAAAGCAAAAATGGATGTTGTAAACGTAGTCTACTTGGGTCCAGGTGGAACTTAAGGCAAGGGAAGTGGAGAAGGAGCAGCAGGTTCGGCCAGAGTTTCTTAGCAGGAGAGACACACATGGAGGCCTGGAAGAGGAGCAGGAAGAGGCTGAGAATAAAGACGCTTAATGAGAGTGGGTGCAAGTGCACTATTCATAACCTTGCTGTGGTCAGAGTTGTACAAAGCCATGTACATGAAAGTCTCTGAAAGCTCATGTTAATCACATGCTGTCTAACAGTTACTTTCAAACTTTTTGACTTCAATGAAGAATAATAAAAACACATCTAAGTGAAACAACAGTTTTACCCTGATACTTTCTCTTCTGTTATCTTCCATTTTTCATCCTTCTCCACTTCCCCCATCTCCTTTCTCCCTCCTTTTCTCTTCCTCCTCCTCTTCCTCTACCCAGTTGAGTTCCACTAAATAAATTCTATAACCCACACTTTGGAGAACACTGATCTATAAGAGGGCCCTCAAAGCAACATTCATCTTGAGGAGAGTTGCTTTAGTTCAAAAAATGTCTCACAATATGTAAACATATTTTATCACACAGCTTCAAAAATGCAGAATGCAGATTCATATCAAACACTGCTATACTATAAAGTTCTTCTCCCTTCTACTGCAGACTGGTGGAGCTAAATATTTCCCCAGCCTCACTTGTGGCTAGTGGTGGCCAGACAGCCAAGTTCTGGCCAATGAGACATAAGCAACTGCCTGCTGGGATATTTGGAAAGTATTTGTTGTCCTGAAACAAAGAAGAGGCTCTAGGCCTCTTCTTCCCTCCTTGAATGTGAAAGTCATGCCTAGAATCAGAGTAGCCACATCATGGTCATGGATGAAAGATCAAAAGAATCATAGGGACACTCATCATGATGTTGCTGGACCTCTGAAACAATGACAACCCCACCTCGTGACACTTTCTGTATCACTAAACTTCAGAACAAAATGATCTTCATATATAGAACCCAAAAACACCTCAATGCCTATCCCTTTAGTTCACACATTCACCTTCTCTTCATAAGACCTGGAGGGCCCAGCCAGGTACAGACCAACTTCACGTGAAACAGAGAAGACCCAGCACAAACATTGCCCCTAAAAAAACAAAACAAAACAAAACAAAACAAAGAAAGCAATGGAGGGAGCACAAAGAATTTCTTGTTGCTGAGAGGCCTCTGATGACTGTGGCAGTCACATTTCTTTCCATAAGAATTGGGACTCCCGCTAGTGTGCTAGTTTATTGCAAGTTTTGAGAGGATAGATTCACCCTGAACAGAGAAGATCCTAACTCCAGTCCTGTCATTATCACTCCCTGGATTTTCCCCTCCTTAGGATTGGTGCCTTCGAAGGAAAATTTCTGTGACCCTAAAGGTCCCACTGGCACCAAGGGAGGCAGATGAGATATGGTATTTGGGTTCCCCAGGGAATCCTGCACTGCTCAGGGTAACCTGGCCAGGTGATAAGTCTCAGGCTTAGTCTTTTTTATCTCCTGTCTCTGGTCCTGCCGAGGCCATCAGATCTCTCTGGATGAAGATAATTGTTAGGACTGAACCATTCTTTGGGCCACTGTCCGGCTCGGTCTGAATTACTGTAAATTGATCAGCAGCTGTGACACCATCTGTATCAATCAAGATTCCCCAGAGAAGCAAAACCAATAAGGTATATATATTTACATGTAAATATAAACATGTGTTATATATATATGTATATATATATGGTATGTTAAATATAAAATATACATTTTAAAATATATAATACATACCGAGAGATAGAGAAAGGGTAAGGGAGGGAGACAGCAAGAGGTTTATTTTAAGGATTGGCTCATGCCACTGTGGGGAGGGGGAGGTCAGGATTCTTCAGGGCAGGCCAGCAGACTGGAGATCTCAAGGACAACTGATGTTGGAATTCAAGTCTGAGGCAGAATTCCTTCCTCATAGGGAGATTTCAGTCCTTTTCTCAAGATATTCAACTGATTTGATGAGGTCCATTCACATTACTTTACTCAGTCCACTGATTTAAATGTTAATCACATCTAAAGAAATATCTTCACAGCAACATCTAGACTACTGTTTAACCAAATATCTGGGGACCATAGCCTAGCTAAGTGGACACATGAAGTTAACCATCACACTCATTTAATAATAAACTACCCCTCCCCTTCCCAGTCTTCTCCAAATAGGAAGACAGAGGTGTCTGTGTCTGTCTGGCTTTCCAAGTACTCTTTTGCTACTTTGATCAGACAAATTAAGATTTTCCTCAAAAGGAAATGTAGCAGTCAGAAAAATTCTTTGAATTTAAGAGTTTTTTAAGGAACTTGGAAATAACGAGCTTAAAAACACAGCTTAAAATATTTCAGACTGCAATTCTAATCATCTTGCATCTGTAGGTTGTATCGAAATAGTTGGCACCTATTTTTTTTCTGCTTAAGATTCCCAGAATTTCTGGCACAAAGGAAAAAGATATGGGAGAAGATAAAAGTTTCATATTTGCATGCATATAGATTTCAATTTCCTTATCTGCAAATTAAGGGAATTGGATTAAATTATCTCTAAAATATTCTTAAAATCCAGTCCATAACTATAATGAGTCTATAACCATAATGAGTATCGTAGCCATCTGTCCTGTGGAATGGAGAGTGCAGGTACTTGAAATGGAGCAGCATACCAAGTATTCACATATGGCAATGACTCAAGACACTGAAGTATGGGTTCTGCTCTTTTTCTTTCATTGTCATCACTCCCCAGCCCCACCCCTGCCATTCCATCACGACTGCCAAGAACAAAGAAAGCAGATTATCAGCAGCCAGGCTCAGTGGGGAACTTGGTTGGATGAAATTGACTTGAGCAAACCATACCTAATTTGTGACCTTTGCCAGTAGGGTATATTAAAAGAGCTAGGGGATGAGACAGCTCTTTTCTGAGAAGTGAAAGTTTGGGGAACCTTCCAATGCTATGGAAGAAGGTGGTCAGAGAATCTGCCCTGTGACTCTGGAGGAAATGACTCTGAAAGATAGGACTGGTGTGTATTTCTCATCTGGAGCCCTCTGGAGGGCCACTAATGTACAGAGGTACTCCATATCAGTCAGAACAGGTGAGAAACAAGGTAAGGATGTCCGGAGACAGTTCAAATCCCCACTCTGGTGTGTGACAAAGGTGTGTGAGCATTCCATGGGCTCAGCAGGAGCTCTGGAAGTTGGCAAACACAGAAGCTGTCTTGCCACCCAGATCTATGTGGCCTGATGAAAGTTCAGTTCATAGAAGACCAGAGACAGGCTTCTGGGTGAAGGGAAGAAAGCACATTCCTGTGGGAATATCCACACCTAGAGCTGTGCAGAAGGTCACATCAAATGCACCACAGCTGAGAGCTCTCAACAGACAAGGACAAGTGGCTGGAGCCAGCTAAGGAGTGACCACAAACCAGACACAGAACCTTCCATCGCCAGTATGCTACCAGGTGTCCTGAAGCCTCTTTTTTCCCTTTGTGAGGCTGCAGCTGTCAGGAATGATCAGACAGGAAGAGAAGGGATGAGCAGAAGCTTGGAGAGAGTATTGAACTAGATGGAAACTGATAATGATAATAGTGGATTTGACCGAATACATACTGAAGAGAGATGACGTTTCAGTTAAAAGAAGCTTAAAAACATAGAGGGTTGGTCTGACTTCTCTAAATTGTCCTGCTGCCAGGAAAATATGGGGGCTTGTCAAAGGAATATGGACACAGGTACAAAAATAGAATGAGATTCAAATTTGCACATCACTGTTTCATGATTTTCCAATTTATACCTGCTGTATGGAAAGTTTTAGGATGAGCATTCATTTAAATTCAGTGTTATCTTTCAAAGATCATATGTAAGCATGGCAAGTGTTTGCCATGTCTATTTATGCCATGTGGCTCCCTGTGGGTTGATTTAATCCTGACTAGGGGTGGGCTGGCTCAGTCGGTGGAGCATGCAACTTTTGATCTTGGGGTTATGAAATTATTTGAGCCCCACATTTAGTGTAGAGATTACTCAAAAATAAAATCTTAAAAAAAACTCCTTCCTGAATTCAGCCTTGCTCTGCTGATTTTGACAACCTTGCCAATGAAGAGAAGAGCTGAGATGACTGAAGGGAGGTTAGGGAAGAAAGAAGAGAATGGAGTGGTCACTAGTAATTTTATCTTAACACTATGGGCTTCAGTTTTGGGGGGGACAGGGGAGGGACAGAAGGGATCTCAAGCAGGCTCCATGCCCAGTGCAGAGCCCAATGCAGAGCTCAGTCTCACAGCCTTGACCTGAGATCACAACCTCAGCTGAAATTAAGAGTTGGACGCTTAATCCCTGAGCCACGCAGGCTTCCCATGGCTTCTGCTTCTCAGAGGGACAATTTGACCAAGGATGTATTGAGCATGTTAATATTTCAGGAGAGGTAATATTTATATCCACAGTGACCAACACACAAGTGGTACCCAGGAAATGGTTATGACCTTTGCTTTTTGCTGATGCATCATCTTTCGTTGTCTCATTCCTACTGAGAGACTGTCTCTTAAAATGCCTCAGTGGACTTCATACCCGAGTTTCTACAAGAAGTTGGGTACTGGGGCACCTGGGTGGCTCAGTGGGTTAAAGCCTCTGCCTTCGGCTCAGGTCATGGTCCCAGGGTCCCAGGCTCTCTGCTCAGCGGGGAGTCTGCTTCTTCCTCTCTCTCTCTGCCTGCCTCTCTGCCTACTTGTGATCTCTATCAAATAAATAAATTTTTAAAAATAAAAAAAAAGGAAGTTGGGAACCAAGTGTGGCCAGGAGACCTTCTAGTGTGCAGAGCATTGCTCTGGACAACTGGGTAAATACCTCAAGCTTCTGATTCATTGTCTGTGTTTGGGGTGGCCAGTAGCACTGCCTGCATTTTTCCCCTAGGAAATTCCTAAGAGAAGATAACATATACTGCCTGCTAGTCTATACTAGTAACAGAGCAGTTTAACCTTTCAGCATTTTCACTCTATGAGGCTTTTATTCTGCGTCATTGGTTTTTAGCTCCTTATTTCAGAACTCCTGTGACAAGTAATGAGTAAACCCTGGCTAGTTAATGGCTGGCTTTATGTGCCACAGATACTACTTTGGACAGATCACTGGACTTTCCTTAAGGCCAGCTATTATATCAAAAACCCAAGTAGAAAGAGATTGGGGCTTTTAGAATTTAAACTTCGCTCACAGGGCTATATACGCTGAGCATTTTTAGCAATGGAGATAGAGTGTGAAATTAAATGAAAGCTGTCCCTACTGACTTTAGAGCCCACATTCTTCCCTCAGTGCCAAACTGTCTGAGACATGTCCTTGGCCAAAGAAATAACACACATTTTTTGAAAGATAGATAGCTGTTAACTCAAGCAATCTACCTTTCAGTTATCAAAAAAAAAAAAACAAAACAAAACAAAACAAAGGGGTATGATTTGGTCAAGGATGACAGAGAAGGGATCCTTGAGAAAAGTAGGAGTCAAGTAGGTCAAGAATGGTTCAGAACATCACCCCAGGCAGAGGAAACTGCATGTGCAAAGGCCCTGGGGTAATGCAAAGAAACACAGTACCCAAAGGACTAAAAGAAAGCCACTATAGTTGGAATGAAAGGGCAAAAGGCATCTGGACAATACCACTCACTTGTTACATGAAGGACTTTCAAGTTACTACTAAGGTAAGAATTCAGTAATTTGGGTTACTGGAGGTGAAATTTTGATTGAATGAATGACATATATGACTTAGAGGTTATTTCTAGAGTGGTGTCTGAAAACTACATAACAATAGTTAACAGTTATCCCATGCCTACTTTGTGCTAGAGACTATATTAAGTACTTTCTGTGGATTATCAGAAATTCCATTTGTATTTCACAACACCGGAAGGCATTAGAGCCCCCAACTAACAGCACTGTTTACTGCATTTTTAGAGATGAGGAAACGAAGGCATAAATAGGTTAAGTAACTTGTGTCAAATCATGCCACTGACAATGATAGGGTCCAGATGGAGCTGAGTTTTCTCTGTTCCTCACTCTGAGCTTTGTCACTACATTATTTGTAAATATTCTCCTAAGACTGTGGTTTTCTAGTCACAATTGGTGGGGGGACATAAACTAAATTTTCTTACAGTAGATGTCCAAAGCAAACAAGATGATTGATCCATATGGTGTGGGGAGAAAAATATTTGAGATTCTATTTTTTAATTTACAACTTTGCTTAGTTTCTTTTTGTCTGTTTTATAATGTCTATGATATGTTGGTATGGTAGTACAAACACATGATTTATAAAGAAGTTAATATACATATATGGGGGCTAAAAGACCATCTTCCTTTTTTTCTTTGTTTCTTTTGTTTTTGTTTTTGTTTTTTACTGATAAGGATGAGTAATGAGAATATTTAGAAAGTGGTGATCTAGAGAAAAACATCCAAACTGGCCAGGAACAGAAGATATTTTGAAGGGAAGAAGACAGAGAGAGAAATGTCATGGATGAGAGGCAGGGGAGGGAGTTTGTGTTGCTCCAAAGGTTAAAAGTGGAAATGGGGCACCTGGGTGGCTCAATGCGTTAAAGCCTCTGCCTTCAGCTCAGGTCATGATCCCAGGGTTCTGGGATCAAACCCCGCACTGGGCTCTCTGCTAGGCAGGGAGCCTGCACCCCCCCCCTCTGCCTGCCTCTCTGCCTACTTGTGATCTCTGTCTGTCAAATAAATAAATAAAAATCTTTAAAAAAAAAAAGTGGAATCACAAGTAAAACCAAAGGGAGACAGATTCCAGCTCAACAAAGAAAAAACTTTCTACCCATAAGAAGTGGTTTTAAAAATGGCACAAGCTGCTTTGTGACCCAATGAGATCTTGGACCAAAGAGATTCATTTGGAGCCTGGACAACTGTGGATCTGGGCCACTGTGCTGAACATTCCTGCATGGCTATGAGGTCAGACTGCACAATTTTTCAGGCTTTCCCAACTCTCAAAGTCTTATGGGTTCCATGAGTTTTAGAGGACACACTGCAGATGGTGTAATAGATGACTTTAATTCCTCAAACATGGCAGGCACATCTCAGAAACTGTTCTGTGCCTACTTTTGCCTTAAGGCCTTTGCTCAGCTCTGCAGAGATGCTCTCTCCTAGTCATTACCCCCATGGCTAATTTCCTTGCCTTTTCCCAGTGTTTTCAATGAGGCTTGCCCTGACTACACTATTTAGAATTACACCCTGCTGTCACCCCTGCTAGCACTCCAAACTCTACTTCCTTTGCTCTACTTTCTTTTTTTTATTGCACTTATCACCCCATAATGTGTTGTGTAATTCACTTTGTTAATTCATTACTTGTTTATTATCTCTCTCCCTTTGCCAGCTCTCTGAGGTCAAGGATTCTTGCCTTTTTTGCATCCAAGCACCTAGAACAGCTCCTGACATGTTGTAGGCAGTCAATAAATATTTGTTGACTAAATAAATAGTGGAACAGGGGTGGGCAATCTGAGCTTAGGCTCTTGTGGGACCTGGCTGAGCAATTTTGGGAAAATCATCTAATCAATCTGGGTCCCTGTTTCCTCCAAGGGTCTATACACCTCTAAGAATAATTGTATGATTTTAAAATTCAATTGGGTAGCTTGTTGTTTGCCTCTTAAGAATATACTAAGTAATTTCAAAGGAACACCAATACAAATATAAGAAAATATGTCAATTATCCCTTTTGAACCACAGTTTGTTCTTCACTTAGCTCAGCTGCTAACCTGAGCCTTTCACACTCAGATTCTTTGTTGTTCTGAGAACAATTTATTATTGGAAACACCATGAAAGATAAATCTAGTGACCAGCACATGTTTACCACACTTCCTCTAACCTTCATGCTGGGGATTTTCCACTGCTAACTTACTGCTTAGGGGAAAATTTTAGAGCAGCAGGAAAAAACATTGATGGTCTGCTCCTTTTACTGGTATAATTTACCTTGATTGGCCTCTCTAAGCACACCGGGGGATATATCAGCTAGTACTGACTGTTTGATGGCTTTTTTTTTTTTCCAAATCCACACACATTTTGTGAGATTTGCTATTGTTTTCTGATGTGACTTGATGGCTCCACATGAGCATGAGGGAAGCATTTCATATGCACTTTAAGAAAGTAATAGCTGTGAGATAATCCTATCTAATAAATATACTGTATTTAGTGAAATGCAAACATACATGATAAACTGAAGTAGTGTTTTCCCATAGAATAAAAAGCCTCAAGAATCTAGAAAAAATAAAGGCAAAACTATTCCAAAGGAAGCAGAAGAGAGGCACTGGTAAAGTTAAGGGCAGGAATTACTGAAATTGAAAACAGAAAATCAATACTTCAAAAAGTTGGTGCTTTGAGAAGATCAGTAAAATTGACCCACCCTGGCAAGACTGACAAAGAAAAAGCAAAGACAAATTACTAATGTACAAATGCAGTAGGTTTTACACAGCCCACCCACCTCCAGCAGACACCAAGAGGATAATAAGGGTATACTGTGAACAAATCTACACATGAATTTGACAACTTAGAAGAAAAGCACCGATTTCTTGAAAAGCACAAATTACCATTACTCATCCGACATGGAAGATATAATTTGAATAGTCCTATAACTATTAAGGACATCAAATTCATAATTTCAAAAATCCAACAACAAAAACCTCCAGGTCCGGGTAGTTTCACTGGAGAATTCTACCAAATATTTAATAATGAATTATCAATGATCCTACATAATCTCTTCCACAAAATAGTACAAGAAAAAGGAATAGCTTCTCAGTGTTTAGAGTTAACTAAGGTCTGAAATTGGCTAATATTTGGATTATTTAGATGTTCATATCCTGTCTTTTGTTAGAAACTGGCAATAAGATTTTTCTCCTTAGGTTGTCTGACATTCATAGGAGGTTCTTGACAAATATCTGTTGAGGAATTTTCCCAACATTTTGCCCATCTAGACATAATTACAGAAAAAGTGGAATCAAGGTCTTCTTTCTGGGTTGCATGACACTCTGGTTTACTTTTTCTCAAGCATACTAGGATTGCTTTTGTTGATATCATCCTGAGATGCAGTTTTTAAAAAGTGCTAATATAAAATAGCTAGTTTAACTGAACTTCCAGATATGGCTCTCTATTTGAAAATTCTTTGGCATATCTAAATGCTCCAACTGTAGCTCACAATGGTGTCAGTTATTGATTTCTATAAAGGAAACCGTCCTGAACTTAATGGCTTAAAACAACAATGATTTATTATTTCTCATGATTTGTGGGTTGAAGAACAGTTTTTCTTCTAGTCTTGTGTTGGGTCAGTCCTGTAACTGCATTCAGAGGGCAGCCAGGCTGGGGCTATGAATTGTCATGCCTTCATTCTCCTCCATGTGTTTCCTCCATGTGGTAGCTTGGGCTTCCTCACAGCATGGTAGTCTTAAGGCAGCATTCCAGGATGACTTCATCATCAAAGTGCCTGGCACTTTGGTTGAGATAGCTGTACTAGCTGGCAGCTGGCCATACTGCCTCTTCAGGAAGGTAATTGGACTTTCTGACTTGAAGTCTCAAGACACTAATGAAACAAAGGCTGCCAATTTTTAAAGTGTATCCTAGCCTAAGCCAGACTAGCATCACTCCTGCCACATTATGTTGATCAAAGCAATTCACAATGCCAAGCCAGATTCACAGGAATGGAAAATCAACTCCATCTCTTGATGGAAGGAAAGCAGAGAATTTGTGGCTATCTTTAACAACCTCTAAATTATTTATATTCTTCCCATAAACAAAATACACTCGCCCCTTCCAAGACCTATAATATTCTCATTCCATTATGACATTAGGCTCAGACTTGAGATTCAGGATTTTGTCGTCTAAATCAGGTCCAGATATGAATGAGCCACCTAAGGCCCGATGCCCTGAATGTTGACAATCAGTGTAGCTCCCATCTGTGGGAGCTCTGTGAATTAAAAAGACAAGTTATGCACCTCCCCTAAACAATCAACATACAAAAGAGAATAGCAACATTCCCATTCAAAAAGGGAGAGAAGGGGAGCACATGGCTTTTCCCTGTTTCATAGTAATTTTGAAATCCACCTGCACACAAGTTGTCAGGGTCTCCTACTACAGTTCAGGGACTATTCCTTGATTAGGGTCCAGCTCTGCTCTTTCAAAGTCTTTTTCCAGCCCACTGTTCTTAGTGGCTCTTGTTTCTATCCTCGGCATCTGGCTCTCTCACCTGAGAACTTTCTTTTCTATAAGATAAGGGTCAAAAATTTATAGCTGAGTTGCTTTCTTTGCCTAGTTCTGTCTATATAAATTTTGGAGTCTAGAATCTCATTTTAGTTTGTATTGCCCTATCCCTTTTAGTCTAATCTGGTCATACTTTTGCCAATACAATTCCCTCTAAATTTTGTATGTTTTCTATGCATCATATTACAAATTCACCTCATTAAATAAAATTTACACCCATAAAAATCTTCAAGATAGGCTCCTTTTTCCCTTTGACTGAAAGTCAGGGTGCTGTGGAGCAATGCTCTTAAGATTTTTATATCTTTCTGAGGTCTTAACAAAGGGTTACACAAGCACAAATCAAGGTCATACAACCTTGATTTGATCTTTACATGGGTCCAGGTTTTACTGTCAGCATTCTGGATTTGACCTTTACCCTGAGTCCATCTCTAACTTTGAAAATATTTTGACACATGGAAAGGCTAGAAATTTTCCAACCTTGCAACTCCAAAGCTGAAACCTTTTCCCCTAAATTCTATTTTAAAAAGGAATAGTTTCTTCTTTGGCTCATTTCTGTCTTTCCAAATTGTATCACAATTGGCTAAAAGAAGTCAACTTTCACTTTCAACATTTTACCTGGAAATCTCCTCAGCAAGATCCATAAATTCATTGATAAATTTTTCTAACTTCTCAGTTATCAGAGGCAACAGTGTATTACATAATGCATAACAGCATTATGTAATATGAATGCTGTTTTCTCCAGTTTCCAATAGCAAGTATTTCACTACTTTTCAGACCTCCACTACTAGTCTCCTTACCACCCTTCTAGCTTCTACCTATTACCTGGTCCAAAATCAATGCCACATGTTTTAGGTTTTCTATGGCTACACCTTATTTCCAGCCACCAATTTTGGTATCAGTTATATATTGCTGTGTAACAAACAATCCTAAATCTTAGTGACTTAAAACAAGAACTTTACATCATTTCTCATGATTCTATGGGTTAATGGAATTATTTTTTCACTAGTCTCACTTGCACAGTGAGACTATCTGGAAGCCCCAACTGGGGCTGTTGGCCAGGATGCCTTAGTTCTCCACATGGCTTCTGCATATGGCAAATGTGGACTTCTTCATATAACAGTCTCAAGGCTACATTTTAAGATGTCTTTGTTCATATATCTAGCACTTTGTTCAAATGGCTGGAACACACAGGCATCCCTCTCTTTATGTGTTCTCTCCAGCTGGACCATGTTATGTGATGCCTGAAATCTTCAAGAGAACAAAGACAGAAGCTGCCAAGTTTCTTAAAGCCTAGAACTACAACTAGCATAGTGTCAGGTCTGTTGTATTCCATTGTCAAATTTTATAAGGCTGACCCAAATATAAAGGGAGAGGAATATAGATGCCATCTTCTAATGGGAAGAGTGGCTAGAATTTGTAGTCATCTTTAATCCACCAAAATGACAATGACCTCCAGATAATATTAGACCCTCCAGTGTTTCTTGATTCTTAGATTTTGCTTTATATCATATATTATACCTTCCATAGAAGACTTACAGTTCTTTGAAAGTAAACACTTGGTAAGAATAATTTATACATCTCTCTAAGCCTCTTACACAGAGTCTGCCACACAACAGGCACTCCAGAATGACTTCTGAATAGATGTTGGCTAAATGATCTATCCAGTATGACTTTTGTAATGTATATATTACTTTAATCTAATTTCTTGTAGAATTGGTTTCTACTGGTAAACTTGTCAACATTCATTAGGATATTTGGTTAACCAACAGCAGAGTATTACCTAATTATTGGCTTGATAGCAGTTTTACTATAAATATTATCTTCTTTAGTAGATGGTGCCCCCATAAATAGTCTTCCACTAGGGCAGCAGCTCATAGACCTTACTGCATAATAGAATCTGGGGAGTTTTAAAAAATATATCATGCCAGAGATCTTCTCCCTAGACTAATTAAATAAGAATTTCTAAATGTATTAGGATTTGTTCATAGGTGATTCTCATATGCAGCCAATGTCATGAGACACTTTTCCAGGGCTAATGCTTTTAAACTGTGTCAGATTCTAAGGAGATAACTTTACCCTATCTCACTCAGCTTCAATCATAGTAGTCTACCATGAAAAGGATTTGATGCTAAGATAAAGCTTGGAAACACTAGTACATTGTGATAACCTAGGACTCTTGGCTTTGTGAAGTGGAATAAATAATCACTGAAATATTTTTCTTGGCATATTATGGCTAATCTATAGAACAACTTAGGGTTTGTCATTGTTAATGAAAGGCAGGGTCTGCCTTCCAACACTTCCAGGGTATTTCTCTGTGCGGAGCCTTCTGATCACATGGCAGTGTGAACATCAATGTGAAGCACATTGAACATCTTCTCTGTCTACCTAAAGGCTACATAGGAACTAATGTCCGTGTATAACACATCAAGAGAATCCTTCCTTGCCTCTATGATGGGTGCTTTGCAGGGCTTACTGTGCTAACTGCCAAAGCTCACTTTTCAAAGGAAGAGATGTCAACTCATTTTTCTTGAACTCTATACATTTAATTCTTATAGGCAATTTCTATACTATAGATAAGAGCAAGAAAAACTGCTATGGAGAAAATGTTCAAAAGCACTATTTCTCTAAAGACCAAACAATGTTTATAAAAATCAGAGAAGAATCAGGTTAAGTATGCTCTGTTATTAGATACTTCTTCAGATCAGAAGTCAGGTATGATTGTTGTCCATCCTTCTAGCCAGGCAGGTCAGTTCCAGAGATAAACCTACACAATTTAGCAAGCCAGATTCTTTAGGAATAAAAACTGATTAACAATGTCTACATGGGTCTTCATTTTAGAATCCTTCCAAGTAATGGCCAGTCCCATCCACATTTCCTCTCCTTCCTGTCACTTCTCAGTCTCTTTCAATCCATGTTATGCCCACCCTATTCCCCCCACACTTCTCTGGCAAATGTTGCTAAATCAATGTACAGGTTACAATCCTTGGCTGGCTATACTTCCCAGCTGTGTTTAAACAGACATCTCTTCTCTAAATTTTTTACTCCTTTGACTTCTCTTGCAACACACTGCTGTTTCCCTTTGGCCATTCATTTTCTATCTCTTTAATAGATTCCTTATCTTCTGTCCTGACTTTAAACTTTGGGGATACAGATGTTCCTGTTTGGCCCCTATTCTTCTCACATTACATTGTCCAGGGATTTTTTTCATGCTCTTAAACAAATAGCAATTATTGATGATTCCGAAATCTCTTTGAGCTCAAATGTTACATACTCTTGTACTCGACAAATATTTTCCAAAGCACAAACACAGTGCCAATGTGGACTGGTCTGAAAGGGCAACATCTCCACCATAATTCCTAATGTTGATTTCTGACCATCATTCTATATGCTTTCTTTCCTCGGATAATTTTATTTCAGAAGAAATGAGATCTTTCCATGCCCCTCCCTTCTTTTCCTACCCCTGAACTTCAACCAAACATCTTTACAACATCTTAGTGTGAGATCTAGACATAAATCTCTAGAAGAGAGATTTACAGTAAGATTTCCTAATCTACTTTCTGGGAAATTAGATGTGCTCTGTAAGGCATGTCATCTGAGTGTCTTCTTCTTAAGACTATATCCAAATTTTTCTTTCTTTCCTTTTTTTTTTCCCTTGTAAAAAGATGCTTTAAGAAGACGTTTTCCCTTTTTATTCTGTACTTCCATTTTCACATTGTCACACATTCCCCACATCTTACTTATTTAAGGAAATGACCTTTCATCATGGACTTTAATCAACATTTTGGTAGATCTTCCTTGTTCCATGCAAACCCTGGGTGCTTAGAGAAAGGACAGTGAAGTACATCACAGGTCTTGGCAGTTTCTACCTAGCACTGTTTCATATGGTTATTAATGTCCCCTAGAGGACCCAATTACAGAAACATTTTGTCTCTTTCCTCTTGCACAGACCTAAATGACATTTATGGGATCTCCCGAGAAGCTAACTGATATAAAACACACTCATATGTTCAGTATCTTTTCTGATTTAGACATGTAGCTAGAGCTTTACCTTTACTGCACATTAGAGACACTCCTGACCTGTGGGTGTCAGCTCATTTCTGTTATTTATGATTATCCTTGACTTTGATACATTTGGTGTTATAATAATTTGAGGTGGTACTCTGTAAGGCAGTATCCAGGTCTGCCTTAATTACTATTCTATCCCCAGTATGTAGCACATGGTAGATGCTCCCTGAAGATTTGTTTAAAAAAAATCTATGATGGGACGCCTGGGTGGCTCAGTTGGTTAAGCGGCTGCCTTCAGCTCAGATCATGATCCCAGTGTCCTGGGATCAGGTCCCACATCGGGCTCCTTGCTCGGCCTCTGCCTGCCACTCTATCTGCCTGTGCTCGCTCTCTCTCTCTCTCTCCCTCTCTCTCTGACAAATAAATAAATTTAAAAAAAATCTATGAATGAGTATATCTTCACATCTCTCAGTTAATAAACTAGGTTCCTCTTGCTTATGATGACTGAGGCAGACATGACCCATTCCTCAGATCACCAGGAGTGTGGGTTTCGGAATGCATCTTGACACAAGACAAATTTTGATAATTACACAGAAAGATTAGCTGCTCAGATCTTGTGCTGTTTTGCCAAAGGCCACTTAGTCCCTGCCCTTTTGAGGAAGAACCTGACCACTTGCTGAGCACAACCTGTGGGCTGGTTGCATACTAAATTTACCTTTGCATTAAAGGTAAGTTAAAGAGGAGTTAGTCAAAAACAGATCCTAAAGGTCTTTTAATGGGAACAGGAATTAAGGAAATAAGGAATCTAATTTCAAGTATACTTATGAAAATTTCCCATAGAATAGTGGGTTTCAGGACTGGCCTCAGACTGACACATCATTGTGGGAATCTTGTCCAGCCTTCACAAACTGTTCTGTAAAAATTCTCAGATGGCTAAACTCAGTTAGTTTCCACAGCTATAAAGTTTCAAGGACCCTGATGAGCAAACCAGGGCCTTTTCTCAGAGAGGAATTAATATCACTGCATTTGAATCACAAGGAACCCAGACAGTTGATCTTTCCCAACTTTTGTTTTCATCAAAAATACTCTTCAACACCTGTAAGACTTTTTTTATATTCAAATATTTAAAATCTACACACTCTACACCAATATTTTCCAATGAAACTTTTTGTGGTAATGGAAACGTTCTATGTCTGTGCTCTTCAAAATAGCCACTAGCTACATGTAACTACTAAGCTCTTGAAATATGGCTAGTGAGGAACTGAGTTTTTAAATTGACTTTAATTTTTATTAAATTTGGATATTCACATGACATTAATGGCTACCATATTGGACAGCATAGCTCTATACAACTGAGATACTACATACGAACACAGAGGACAGTATGTGAAATACATATTCTAAAATGATAAAAAAACAACAAAATCTCAATAAATAAAGTTTTAAATGGACAAATGTGGGGGAAACCCTAAAAACTCTCATAACTTAATATCTCAATGTAAGTATTGTTAACATTGTGGCCTATGGTATTATTTCTATTATTTCTCTTCAGTTTTATGTAAGAAGGGAAAATAGTGCAGGGTAGTCAATACACAGTTCGAAAGGTGAAGAGAATAGTATGAAAATCCCAGATGAACCTGGTTTTAACTGATTATGATAGCTATGCCGGAATCTCTCTTATGATAGCTATGCCGGGATCTCTCTTCTGCATAGACAACAGGCCAGCTGGCTGCCTCTGTGGAGTGAATGGCACTCCTGTCCTCACATAAATTTCTTCCCCACAAGATGTCTATACTGTCCTACATTCCCACAGTATTTAGAAGGATGCATGTCTGTTAAAAGCTAAATACTGTGCACAGCACATCATGACATTCTAGTCTTTAGCATTTTACTGGGACATTGTCTAGACTGTCAGACCTGGGCTTGGGGTTTATAAGGTGGCCTGGATAGCTAACAGCAGTATTTAGCCACTGGGACAAGAAAAGAGAGCACTAAAGGGAAGAGGGTGGACAAAAGAGAGACTGAGAACACCATCTTTATATTTTATTCTAGGATGGGGTCATATATACTAAAGATTTCGTTCATTCATTCATTTAACAGGTAATTTGTAAGGAAGTACCTAATCTATGTCAGGGTCTTTCAGAAGAATGTGGATATATTAGAACAGAGAGACTCATTTCCATTTCCTCATGGATTGTGAAGTCCAACAGAAACAGACAATAAGCAGTAAAATACATTTAAAAAAAAATTCAGGTACAAGTTGAGAAAAGTGCTATGAGGGAAACATGACATGGAGATGAACATACAGGAGAAGAAGTCCTCCATGGAAAAGAAAAGTCAGAGAAGGATCTTTAGACTAGTTGAAGAAAGGACCTCTATACTGAGCTATAGGAAAGTTGGGAAGGAGCTGGTTCTGTGAAGTGTGTGTGTTGTGCGCATGTGTGTGTGTGTGTTCACTATGCTGAAGGACGTTTGCAAAGGCCTGGCAGGGCAGAGCTTGGAATATAGTGAACGAAGAAAAGATGTCTTGACCTGAAATTAAAGAAGTCATCAGGGGGAAGATCACGTAGGTCACATAAGGGTTTCAGCATTTATTCTAATGGAAACGGAGAGATACTGAAGAGCTGTAATTAGGGGCTGACACGATCATCGGCGTTTATTTTTGGTCAAGCACCATTCTAATTGCTGAGGATATAGCCTGGAACAAAACCAGCAAGAAGTCTTGTCCTTTTGGAGCTTATGTCCTAGTGGGAACTGAAGTAAAAGTAAAGCTGAGTTTGGAGAAATTATTGAGATTTCAGCAATGTCCTTTGAGATGACTGGAGACACCCCCCAAGACAGATGCAGCCTGACAGGTAGGACCCTACCAGTGAGCCCCATGCAGGTATCTGTCTACTGGCTCAGGAAAAGACTTCACCTGGATCTCTGGTTCTGCCTTGTCCAAATGTTTCCTTTGCACACCATTCACATGGTACCTGACCTGAGAAGCACAGAGCTCCCTCCAGGCAAATCAACGATCTTTTGGACTAATGGCATCTGAGGGCATGGTTCAGGTCTTGGCACTCATTTATTACCTAATTCAGATTAGTATGGGTTGACAATGTCAAACGAAAACTTAACTGTAAACTAGTGGCAGTTAAATAATAAGCACTTTCTAGTGGATTTTCATCTGATGCTTAGGTTACAAGAGAGACACGGCCAAAATCTAACCAGTCTTAAAATGACTTTCAACTGATTTCTTGTAGAAAAGCCTCGGAAATTCACTGGACCTATGTCCAGCTCTGCCACAGACCAGCAGCTCATCCTTATCCTCATGACTGGCTATCACCACTCCTGAATACACAGCACAAAACCCTAGTGAAGCTGAGCATGACCTTCCAAGGAAAAGGACAGGCTGCTCAGTTCATGTCCCTTTCTAGACGCAATTTCTGGACCTGGGGAAATGATGTGAGGTTTTTTTCTTGAGCACTCCCCAATATTTGGTTATGACCTTGAACACAAAATTTAAGGGGTGCCAAAAAACCTTGGAACAAGATATACAATACTTGAATACACTATTTTCAAACTCAAAATTAATGCAAAGAAATCCATGATGGACAGAATACCATAAATTTAACTAAGGACAGTATCTGTTGGGGTGAACGCCCTTAGCTGGGCTTCAGCAGACCTGGGACCTTCTCCATCTGTGCAGCACCCAGTGAGTTATTCTACTTCTCTGCTCTCAATTTGCAGAGAAACAAACTGAAACCAGAGAGGTGCTCATTCTCTCAAGGAGCTATTCATTAAGACAGATTCATTTGGGGAGGGAATTATTGCTCAATATCAATATTTTTTTAAATGCTGCCCAGCAATCCTAGTGTGCACTGGGGATGAATGGAACTGGGCCAGGGAGTGCCCCGGCTGGCCTGATAAACGAGTTGCAAATAAAGTATAAGATGCTAAGAGTGGACTCCTGTACTCCTCCTGCCACGTTTTCAGTCACACTCTCAGTTTAGGGCAGTATGACAGGGAAGGATGGGGAGGATGGAGCAGTCTTTCTGAAGCTCCTACTTCCACCCCATCATCATGCGAGGTGCTTATCATTTGGTTTAATTCCCAACTGCTCCCACCCCCCCATCAGAGGAGGTCAGGACAATCACCCCCATTGCAAAGACAGGGAAATTAATGTCTTCACATAAGGAAGCCTTTCATGAAACCCTCAACTAGTCTCTCGAAATGGATCCATCCAATGGGCCATCAGACCTGCTCTTTTCATAGACCCTCCAAAACCGCCCACTGAAATTCAGTTTTCATTCAAATAATTGGAGAGCATGCACATTCCCCAGAAGCTTGAAGGTGACTGGGGCAGAATTCAGCAGAGCAGAGGCTGAACTGGCTCTGGGGTGTGCTGAGGATGGGCTGTGTCTGGAGAGAGATGGCACAAGAAGGTCTGTTGGTAACCTGCTCTAGCCCAGATCATCCCTCTGAGGAAAGATTTCCCATTCTCTCTCTCCCCATCCCCATCTCATTGCCCCCATAGTTAACATGTTTTGAGTCAGAACTCTGCTAAGTACTGTCCATCCTTTGTATATTTCGTTATTTTTGAGCTTCATGATAACCCCAAGCAGTAGGAATGATTGACTCGGTGATGTCAATTACCTACCAGGCTGCTCACCAGCTGGTAAGGAGCAGAGCTAGGATTCAAAGGTTCTTACGCGAGAGTCTGCATTCTGATATATGGTTTATACTACATACTCAAATACCTCTCCAGTGAGGAGCAACTAAAAATAAAACATGATGGGCTGATACAACCTTTTTAGTCAGCTGTTCAGAGTGTGGCACAGTGGGGATCACTGAAGACCCAATAGTTTCCCATTTGTAAATAACATGAAATTTCCACCATCTGGGTATTTTCCATTTAAGGAGACAGCATGTTTTACCTGGGTCAAGTGGTAGTTTACTCACAGCCCAAGGAAATGCTAGAAATTGAGAACTCTCTATAGTTTGTCTGACCTCAGCCCATAATTACAGAAGCTTACTTCGGAGCATACCAGTAACTTTCCACTTCAGGCTAGATTGGAAATATCCCCCACCTCCCAAAACCCAGTGTACATTATTCTTACAGCATTAGTTAGAAGATACAAAATGATAAAAATGTCAGTAGCCAGAGCTTTTTCTTTTTCTTCCCTCATATTTAACCCAAATGTACCCTTTACCCTTTGGCCCCATTTTCTCAAACAACAACAAAATGGTACCCAGAGATGATACTTGAGGCCAAGGATTGTATCTTATTCACTTCTGTATCTCCAGCACTGAATACAGTGCCTGACAGGATGTAGGCACCCAGGAAGTATTTGGTGAATGAATGAATAAACGAATGCTATTCTGAAGTGAAGAAGGGGCTACTGAACCACCATGGCTAGCACATAAGCAGAGAATTGTTTTCTAGAAGTGTAGTTGGAAGCCACCATGCACATCATCCTCTGCCTTGCCTCCTCTGGTTTTTCCAAACTGTTTCCCTGCAGCTAGATTTATTGACACATCCCCCTTGTGGTCACAGTCTTACCCCACCCCCCTAAGTCTAGATCTAGTTAATCAAGGTGCATACAGGAAGTATATCAGTGGCTTAGGTGTCCACCACCTACAGGGGCTTAAGAATAGGGCAAGGTCCCAATGTTGGATTCTGAGTGCTCAGCAATCTCTGCTGGGTTCACCTCAAGCCTCAGAGTCTGCTGAGACATCTCATCTAATCCTTCCAACAACCCCGTAAACCAGTTATGTGTGCCTGTTAGGACTAAGTCCATCTGCATAAAACAGAGCCCACTCACAGTAGATTAGCCAAGCAAAGGTTCATTTTTCTCACATGATGAGATGCTACAGTACCATTTTCAGGGCTGTCCTGGGGCTCCCAGTACCATCAAGATCTCTGGCTTCCTTCATCTTCCAGCCCCACCCAGCTTAGCCTGTGGCTTTGGACTGCCTACTCACCAGATGGCTGTTTCTCTTTCAGTGTCCTGTCTGAATCTCTGGCAGAAAAAAAGGGGCCAGGATGAAGGGCAAAAGCATGTCTCAGCTGACTCCACCCCTCCCGCAGGTTTTCCCACAGCTCCTCCAAGAGATTCCTGCTTATATCTTACCAAACACAACTGGGACTCTGGACATATTAGGGTTTCCAGTTGGTCACATTGTTCCTGAAAGAAAATTGGGGTCCTCTTTGTAATGATAAAGAGGAGACTAGTCTGGCATTTACTAGTGTCTTGGGCAACATGGCAGGATTTGGTGCTCCAGGGAAGAGCCCTGGGGGCCCATGCATTTGAGGGTTATGTGTTTCTTTCCCACCATTGGGTGACCCAGTCCACAGCACCAGGCTTCCCTCTTATCAACAACCCTCCCTCATACCTCAGTCTCCCTCCTGAACTGGAGTCCTGACATGAAGCCTCACCACTTCCTAACATCCCTCTCCATCCCTCTCCTGCTTCTCCATCAGCTTCTCTCACCACTAGCAGGGTCCTTCTGTCTGTTGACCAGATTTCCAATGCTGGTCACGGTCCTGCTTGGCCTCTGTCTTTAATCAGTGGATGGCAACCTTTCCTGCAGACCCCTAGCTACCAGGTTGGAGCTCCTTAAACCTGACACTGTCCAATTCATCTCTAACCCTTCCCAGGAGATGACCCAGAGCCTGTTCTTGCAGTCAGGTTAGTTTCAGTGCCCAAAGCTGGGGGAAGGGGATCTAGTTTCCTTGATAACAAGGTTTGCAAATTCCTTGCATTTGGCCCCTCTTGAAGTTGGATATACACAGAGCTGAAGGGAAGCAGCTTTCATTCCCTCTTTGACATCAGCTGACTACTGAAGATATGGAGGATGTGCTTCCCCAGCATACAAAAGTAAGAGTTCTAGGGCAGCATCCCAGGAGGTAGGATTTAAGGAAGCTAAGAGGCATGAACTGTCATCTAGGCTGACCTTTGTGCTTTGTCCATGTGAAACTGGGGTCCAGAAAGGTGGAAGTAATTTTTCTAAAGGGGGAGGAGCTGCACCACATCTATAGGATCCCATCCACACAGCCCATGGGAAGTATTCAGGGTGAGCTAGGAGTCTGAGACCAGCCAGTGGGAAACTTCCTAGAACTCTCTCCCAGCCTCCTTTACCCACAAGCAAATCATCCAACTAATACTGAGAAGGCAGAGAGAGGGGACCTCAGGCAGCTACAGGGAGAACTTTCTGTTTTAAACAAGAACAGCATTTTGGCAGAGCTGGGAAGACAGGAGTTTCAGGAAAGGCAAGTGCTGAGTGGTTGAATGGAAAGAATTTTAGACATTAATAGTACCATCACAGGACTGCCCAAGTTAACCACTTAGCCAGTGGTTAAGCATCTGCCTTCGGCTCAAGTTGTGATCACAAGGTCCTGGGATCGAGCCCCACATAGGGCTCCTTGCTCAGTGTGGAGTCTGCTTCTCCCTCTCCCTCTGCCACTGCTCCTCACTCATTCTCTCTCTCTCTCTCAAATAAATAAATAAAATCTTTTAAAAAGTTATTACAGGCACAAATAGGGAAATAGGTCTAGAGCAATGGTAGAAATTGTTCAAAGAGGTTGAGGGCTGCAATAATGGAGGGAATAGTAATGGCAGCTAACATTTTCTAAGCACCCACCATCGGGCAGACACTATGCTGAATCTATTTACTTAACCATCACAATAGCCTGTGAGTTTGGTACCAAAGCCCACAATCCCATAACCAAATTTCTTGAGGCAAATGTGTTTCCAAATCAGAATTGTTCATATTTTAGGAAAAATAGTACAGTGCATGCATTGCATACTAGTAATAATTTCCAAGGGATCTAGAGAGCACCCAGTAAGCAAGCACATTGAAATTTCTGCAGTAAATGGGCTAGACAAAGACCATAAAAACCCTCATATCAATCCTGCCACCAAATAAGTGCATGAATGGGTGCCCCATTCATGAAAAAACTTTTAGTTCCCAAGTTTTGAGGATTTCAGAGCTTTCAGATAGTATCATTATCTTCATTTTCCAGAGGAAAATCCTGGCTTTAAAGAAAGTCTGCCTTCAAAGTTATTTTGTCCTGCTGCCTGGTGATTATGCCCATCTATCATATTTTATGCTTCCTATATCGCTATAATGTATGTAACCAGATCTAGTCCTTATAGAAATGCTAAGGAGTGGGAGCAAACTCTGTTGCATCTCTTTAACTGGGGAAAATAAGATCTGAAAAAGTGATGTCTTGCTCAAGTGTATAGAATGGAATGACAGAGGCTGAATTCAACCCAAAAGTGAGGCCTGCAGACTCTTGACTCTCCTGACTTCTACTCCTGTGCCATTTGGGCACATTATTTAGAAATTATTTAAAGGAAGAGTAATATGAAGAGAATATTAGTATCCGTGATGCTTTAAAAAATGGGTTTGAAGTGGCAGCAGAATTAGAGTAGAAACATGGAAGCCTTTGCCAACTTCTTGAACAAATTGTGTAAGACTCCTTATCTTTCCCCAAATGCCTCAGAGCAAGGTTCCAACTGGTGAGGTAAGAGGACGTGACAGGGAGTGCCTCTCTAGCCAGCCCACCTACCCCACCCAGAACTAGAGCACTTGTTTGCTGAGACAGAGATGATCCCTCCTGATATTAGGATTATCTGAGGTCTCCTGCCTATCTCCAAGGACAGTAGAGAGAGAAGAAAAAACAAACAAACAAACAAGCAAACAGTGTACTGAACACTGGAGGGTTTGAGCAGGAGGACACTGCTATCATGGCCCAGGGGCTCTAGACCAAATGTCAGAAAGCCACAGCCACAGGACATCATGAGAAAGATGGTCTGCAATATTCAGGAAGGGGGAAGAGGAGGAGGCTTCCAATTCATCCCCAAGAACAAATAGATGAGGGACCTAGAGGATGTTGCCTAGCTCTCTACATCAAAGTATGTGTATCCCCTAGCATGGACAGGAAAACAGGTAGGGGTGTGGGTCACAGGGAGAGGCAGCTGGCCCTGGAGAATCCTGGGAAGGGTGGAGAGATGAAGGACATAGAAGAACTTCAATACTTTCCCTCCTTCTTGCTTCACATCATGGAGCATTACTTCCAGCAGAAATATCTAGAGATGTTTCCACCACTGGCTATAGCTATAGTTTTTCTAAGATGCCAAATTGGCAGTTAACTATGTGGTATTATTTAAAGGTCCCAAAATGCCCCCCTCCCTTGGCCTGCAAACATCTCGCTCAAATATCTCAGAAAAACTCCTTGGAACTAACAAATTCTCCAGAAGACACCACATGGAAAGATTTTGCCAAAGATATGCCTATCCACATACCACCCATCTGTCTGGAATGTTCTCCTCTGACTTTTCTGTTAAATTTTCATACATCTTTCAAGACATTCCTTGGGTCCATGCCTCTTTCCCAGATACCCTAATAGCTTTCTTATATGTACTTCTATTTTTTTTTTAAACTTTTTTAAAGATTTTATTTATTTATTTGACAGACAGAGAGAGGCAAGTAGGCAAGAGAGGCAGGTAGGGAGAGAGAGGAGGAAGCAGGCTCTCCAAGGAGCAGAGAGCCCGGTGTGGGGCTCGATCCCAGGACCCTGGGACCTGAGCCGAAAGCAGAGGCTTTAACCCACTGAGCCACCCAGGTGCCCCTTATATGTACTTCTATTATAACTATTGTCCCTCTGTAAAATTGTTACATGTTAAGTGGGGCATTGTATATGAAGTGCTTGGCATGCAGTAGGCATGAAGCAAATGTTAGCATTTTTTTCTCTTGCCTTCAATCAGTTCTTCAACCCAACTATTCCTAGGATTCACTTTTTTCCCACCTCTTTCCTTATCACCACTATAATCCATCCCTTAATCACCTTAAGAGCTCCCTAACTGCCTTTCTACATCACCAATGTCTTTCTTTTAATAGGTTCTATGGGCTGCTGAGTAATGAACTTCCCTAAGATATTTCTGTCCTTGTGTTCCTCCACTAGTTCTAGTGACTCCTAGGTTCTTAGTAATCTACTGCACCAGCCCCAAATACCTAGCAATGTATCCAACAGTAGCGTTTGGTCCTCCTAGTCATAAAACTCCTACTAAACCTTTTTAGGAGATCTAATCCTGAGGCACCAAACGGGCTGTGCTAATGACCAGTTCCAGGATCTCTGTTCTTACATCTCCTAACCCACAGTATTCTTTCTCCATACCAGCTTCCAAATCCCCCTTCCAGGTTTAGATTAAGTTGTAAATTCTCCATAAGTCAATTAAATTCTTTAACTAATCAATTAATAAATGTGTATTGAGTCATACAGTTGAGGGATGGGAATAAAAGGGAAAGTCTCTGGGTTCTCAGGAGCTGAAGTCCTCGTGGGGGCATGATGTTCACTCATATCCAATATCAACTGTTCAATAGAGATACCAAATGTAACCCACATTTGGTTGGCTCTCTTCATTACCTGATCATTTAGGACTCTACTTCCCTGGACAACTCCCCCTAAACATTTCTGAAAGTTGGTAAAGGGTATCTCACTCATGCACATGAACAAGAACATGGCATCTTCTCTATCAGCTACAGGTGTTTCTGTCTGCAAGTAATAGAACATCTGACAGTGTCTTAAGCAACAAAAACAATGTTTCGCAACTCTGAGAAATCTAGAGTTAGGCGGTTACACATGAAGCTTGGTATGAGTTCAGAGAATGACTGATAAATGGCAAAGTTGACTACACTTGGGCTACTGAGTCTGCAATGGGTCCTTAAATTCTCCCTGACTACCAAAAAGATATTTTCCATACAAGAGGAGATGTGAGTGGGGGATCAAGTGGCCCTATGTGGCTGAAGGGAGAATATATGAGCAGGGGTCTTATAGGGAATAAGTTAACCATTTAGTTTTTTTAACCATGTCAGCTATGCTTGACATTCAACCACACTGGTAGTCTATTGCACACACACACACGCACAACAACAACAACAAAAAACGAGGAAAGGGGAATACCAGCACATTTACTGCATTATACTTTCTATCTTATTTTCTCCCCAGATTTCTAATTTATCTATATTTAAAATCCTAGTGCTCTGTGGTCAGCAACTGAGGCCTAAAGAAACAAGTCTACAGATAGACTATCCAGTGGGTGCTAGTTACATTGTTAGTGACATTGTTGCTAGCCTACCAATGCATCCATTTCCTCCTTCTTCCTTCCTAATAGAATTTGAATGTTATTCAAGTATTGATCCAACCCAGAGTTGTCTCAGGGAAGATTGAACCTCCTTTGGATAAGGCTCAACAATGTCTTAAAAGACCCATACTCTTAGCAAACTTTTGCTTCACTCTCCCTCGTATCTTGGCTTTTCATCCTCCTACTTATAGCCCATGACCTTGAGATGGCTGTCATCACTCTAGGCATCATGAGTAATTCAAAGACATGAAGCAAGTGGAAGGGTCAAAAGGCTTTCTCTTCTCAATGTTTTGTCTTTTTATTCAGAAAAAGAAGCCTACCAACTGCCTAGTTATCATATCTGGATTCCTTCCACTAGGCTCTATTGAAACCCAGTGGACATTTAACCCTCTTTCAGGCACCATTGTCCCTCTTAGTAGGGTTACTACATTGCCAAATGAAAATACAGGACCCCAGTTAAAACTGAAGTTAATAAACAACAAATAATTTTTAGTATAAATATGCCCCAAATGTTACATGAGATATACTAAAAAGTTACTTCTTGTTTATCTGAAAGTCACATTTTTTAGAGATTTTATTTATTTATTTAGGGAGAGAGCATGAATGAGGAGGAGGGTCAGGGGGAGAGAGAGAGAAAGAATCTCAAGCAGATTCCCTGCTGAGTGTGGAGCCTGATATGAGAGCCTGATGTCATGAGAGAGCCATCTCATGACCCTGAGATCGTGACCTGAGCAGAAATCAAGAGTTGGATCCTTAACCAAATGAACCTCCAGTCACCCAAGAAATTCACATTTAATAGGGCAACCAGTATTTCATCTGGCAATCCTTATGGGCACAGACACAACTTTCACCAGGTACCACCATCTCCCTAAGGAATCAATTGGATGGCCTTGAGTCTTCAAAATGCCATAGCACTGGGATGTTAAATGAGAAACTTAGTCTGAATGCCTCTCTTCACCATTCATTTTACGCTCTATTATGTAATCCCCATGAAGGTGGCACAGGAGCAGAAAAAAGTGAATGACAAACACTATGATATACCCAGCATTACTTCTTCCCTCTGAAGCCAAAGGTTTGGCCAACCTTGTGTGCCCACCTTGACCCTAACTTGGATGTGTCTTTACCAGGAGGCTCCAGCCCTGTTGTTTTGGGCAGCATCTTTTCATTTCATGCAAATAGACTTATTCACCTGTCTAAACAGACATGTCAGAATCCTAGAAGTAGACATGGCTTAGTCCCATAAGTACGCATGGTTTAGACTTAGCCATCGGACTAAGTAGACATGGCTCAGACCCATGGCTGCATAAGCTATGTGCTTTAAGAACAACAAAGGTTGTGTCACTTAAGACCATCTTCATGAAAATTTGAATTTGGCTTGGTTCTTGAAGGAAGGAAGTGAACAGGTCAGCAGGCAAGAGAAGGATGTGAGTGGGAGGTGGGAAAAAATATGTTTTCTGGAGACTCTGAGGAGACCAAGACTAAATAGAGCAGGGGTGGCTTGCTGTGATGTCATGGAAGTGAGGCTGAGTAAATTCAGGACCATATTGCAGAAAACACTACAAGCAAGGAAAAGCAGTAAACTTGATTTAGTAGGAGATAGAGAACTTTTAGAGCTCCCTGATCAGGATGAGTGACCAGATGAAAGCTGCATTTTCATATTGCTGATTGCTTCAGTCATAGAGAGAGAAATCACAAAACCATGCATATACACAAAACTGAGGTTAGAAACTGTTTTTTGAGCTATTAAACTTTGCAATAAAAAAAAAGCCAGATCACTCAACCTAGGCTTGTTTTTTACATTTCCCCTTTATCATTCCCTTGTGTAAAATTAAGTCACTTAAGGAGAAACCCAGCATATTTTGTTGAAGGCATTCATTCCTCTGCCAGATAGGAAGTCTGAGCCTCTAGAGGAATTCACTCTTCCTAGCTACATTCTCTAGTTCCTGGACAAAAGAATAAGACTATCTAGTATTCGAGAAAAATGTGTATTATTAGATATTCAAGATAATGTGAACTTCATCTTAGGCACAAGGATGTTCCTGGGCAACTTTGATCATTACCAACTCTCTGACAGCCAATTCCTCCTGGGTCAGGGGCTCGTTTACAGCATTCTCCACCTGTCCATAAGAACAGCTCCCCCTTCACCCAACTGCCCCCACCCTGAAACACACACAGTCTTCTCTTGCATTATTGCCCAAAGAAGAGAGTGAACTTGTTCTCTGTTAAACACTGTTCTCAGAACAATACAGTTGATTTGATCCAAGGTAAATCCCTCCCCTTTTCACACATTGTGTCTCAATAGGGCCCCTTTCCCTCTCTGGAGTCTGGAGAACTCTGTTCCTTCCATACTGCTTTAAACTCAATCCTGAAAAGGATCTAATAAACTATTTCACATGAGTGCTTGGAGATGTTCATATGGGGGTCAAGAGAAACCTGGAAAACTGAAAGATAAAAGAAATATAATACAACCTCTTTTTAAGACTTTTTCTTTTTTTTCTTCTCCCTAAAAAAAAATTTTTTTTAAGGGGGAGGTTAGAAGGATTTCTTGTTGTTATTTTGGTTTTTCTTGGAATTTTTCCACTATGACATGGACATGTTTGCTAGGCTGGAAATGGTCACCAAAACTGTGATTCTCCCTAGAAAAACTGGAAGGAAACATTTCTAAAATAAGTGAAACTCAAATAATGAGAGCTTAGGCATTAGCCCTTTTGAGTGGACAATATTTCTGTAAGTCAAGAAGCCTTTCCAGTATGAGGACAAGGCTCTGTGAAGGTCCAGGTCACTCCTTGCTTGGCCTTCTGCTCTGAATCCTTCACACAATTCATCAGAAGGGTCATTCTAGTTTAGGGCTATTTATTCATGAACAGCTCATCTGCATATACAGCACAGAATTCAAAGTATTCACAGGTGAATACTTCTCTTTTTCCTGCTCCTGGCTACTCTGTCCTCCTTGGAGATGACTTTTGTGATCAGTTTCTTCAGTGTCCTCCTTCTAGAGATATTCTATGCATTTACAAAACTATAGGGTTATTTGAAGTTCTTTTATTGGTTTGCGTGGTTATTTTTGTAAGAGATATCACATTCACATGAGTCAAACAATAAAAATATAAAAGATAATCAGTGAAAAGTCACATACTCAACCTTGTTTTCTGTCATCTCTATGGTTTTCCCTCTCTGTATCACCCCTTCCCTAAGCCCCATCAGCTTGCTGCTTTTGTTATGTTCTTATGAATTATCCCAGACCTTTTAAGAACACGCTAGTAAATACAATTCCATTTCTCCCACTCAAGGGATTCTTTAACTTGGGACCCTATAGGGACAACAAGAATTATTATTTCAAAAGCTAACTATGCATTAATGGTAAATTGAGAATAAATATATACAACAAACTACAGATAATAAACAAATTTAACTATATAAGCTTCCTTTGTTTCAGGATATTGTGATCCTCTTATAAGGGACCTCTCCTTTTTAAAAGTATTTAAAACTCAATATCTCTAGGGTTGGGCCAATTAAAGAAGCTGCCAGCAGAACAGCAAACAGGGTGCACCTAGTGTAGACTGGACAGGTGTGTCCTGCCCACTAGCAACCTGTTTGCCCCTGGGTTGGTCTGTGCAATGCCGGGGACCAAGGTGATTTACCACTTAGGTTGGCTCTGGGGTTTCACCCACCACACACAGGGGTGGTATTCATAGACTTCTGTGGCTCTGGATGGGAAGAAGGAACACTGCCCTGAGCCCTACACTTCTGAGGGTACCTTTACTTGAGAGTTTCATAGATCCTTCTGACTACAGCAGCCTGGCATTCTCCTGCATAATCACTGCATTTTCTCTCATGGATGGGTTCTGCCAGCCTACCATATAGCTTTGTAGGTTACTGCCTCACTGACCTACTAAGAATAACCCAACTGTAGGCTTGGGGACCTAGCTGTGTCCCACCGCATTTGTTCCCGCTATTTCTTCTCTTTGGAATACTCTCTCTACACAATCCTAGTGTTTGAAGTCCCATCCATCATTTAAAATCCAGTGCAAGAATCCCCTGAAAGCAACCCAGACTTCCCATTTAAATGTATTTCTTGCTCTCCTTGACCCCTACTGCTGTTCCTATCACACAATCACATTGTCTTATAGCTGTCATTCCAACTATAAATATGTTTTCCCCCGCCATCAGACTATAAATTTTGTGACTTTGGTTATTTATCTCTGTAGCTTAGCATGGTGCCTTAAATATTGTAGGATCTCAATACATATTTATTAAACAGGATTGAATTTTTTGTTTTTGGTTTAACCCTCATTTGTAGCCCAACTGAATGGTATTATGGGTGTGGGAGGACAGGGGTAGTGCTGAAAATCTCATACTTGATAGGTCAAGGAAAAAAAAAAGAGCTTTCCAAGTAGTTAGTATAGCTACTATATATATACTATATATATATATATATATACTATAGTTAGTATAGTATAGGATGTTAAGAATTCAGTCTCCAGGGTGCCTGGGTGGCTCAGTGTGTTAAGCATCTGCCTTGGGCTCAGGTCATGATCTCAGAGTCCTGGGATCAGAGTCCCGCATCAGGCTCTCTGCTCAGTGGGGAGCCTGCTCTCCCCAACCCCCCCACCTGCCTCTCTGCCTACTTGTGATCTCTCTCTGTCAAATAAATAAATAAAAATCTAAAAAAAAAAAAAAAAAAAGAATTCAGTCTCTGGATTTAGCATGACCTGAAATCAATCCAGATTCTGTACTTACTGGCTACAAGACCTCAGGTAAACTTCCCGACTTCTCTGAACTGGTTTCCTCAAATGTAAAACAAGGATGAGAATAATATATCCTACTTTATAAAGGACTTAGCACAGCATCTGGCAGAGAGTAAGTATTTAGTCACTATCATTTTTAGTAGTTTGTATTGGGACAACATCATTTTCATCCATTTCTTGTCATAAGGCTTTGACAGTAGCAGCTAAAGTCAGAAGCTCTTTGAACCAAGACTCAGACCACTTCCACTCCCAAGCAGCTATTTGCTTGGAAAGAAGGAAATAAAAAAGCCATCAGTGAGATCTCAGCGAGCCTTCATTTCCCACTGGGGAAGCAGCTGAATAATAACCGTGCATGTTTCATCCAAGTCTATTCATTGGTTCAAAAATAAACATTCCCATTTCTAAACCAACACCAATACTGAAAGCCACAGGGCACATGCTTTTATTTGCTATCTGGTACTATGCATTAGTGTTCTTTATATGTTATTTTTGAAAAAAATCTGTCCAATTAGCTCAGTATAGTCTCAATAAGAAATGAACAATTGAACTTAAATATTAGGAAGTTTTCCATCATTTAACAAAGAGAAAGAGTACTCAGTTGACAAAAGGACATGGAAAATTTACAATTTCTAAAGCAAAGGTTAGAGGTAGCCTACAAATACCATGAAGCCTTGCAAAAGTTCAGGAAGCAGAGAGTTAATGACTGGGACCTGCTTGTCTTTCACGCTGGAAATTTCCACTGCTTGTTTTGTTGGCTGTGGAAAGGGTTCTACACGGAGAAGAGCTGTTTCCACGTGTACGGGCGCGCACCCGCGTGCGCGCGACTTGTAAGCCTTTTTCTTCATAAACCCTTTGCAGTGCTGTGTCCTGTTCTGTTTTCTTTCCAGCTTTCTTTGTCCTTCCACATTCTGGAGTCACCAGAGGGCCCTCTTCTGGCTTTATGGTATAACCAGTATCCCGTGGTACGCGGCATTACTCCCCCATCTGATCTATTAATATTCTCATTGCAAAGACATTATTAGTGGTACTTGTTAATGAGATAGTTATTTAGAAAAATACCATAAAATACTTACTGACTTGTGGAAACAAAGAAAATATGAATCCAGGACAATTGAGATTTTTATGAAGAATGATAGAAGCTCAATCCCTTAGAGCAGAAAGGGGCTTAAAAAACCATTTGAGTCAACCCTGCCCCTCCTTTTTCTTTATTGCAGATGATGACATTGAGACACAGAGAAAAGAAGCAATGTTCCCAAAGTCTCAAAGCTAATTACAAAGTCCATTTTTGGGACTAACAATGTATGGTCAACCTCATAAAGGATAGAAATAGAGTGTTTACCCATTGTGATCATGGCCTGCAATTAAGAAATAACATGACCCCTTTCCTTGGGGAGTCATGTTTGGGAAATAGGAATACCAATATGGCACACTCAAATTCTATTTGTGAAGCAGCACCACTAAAACAAACATTGCAGAACTTAAATATCAGAGTAAGTGTGGATGAAGAGAATTGGTATGTCTCCTGAGTGTCTCCATTTCTTCTAGGAGCCAGGGGAGGATCTACAGCTAAATTACAGGTGTAGAGGACTGGCTGACAGTGGACGAATGACACATCCCGAAGCTGAGAGAGGCTGGTCTGTCGGGGCTAACCCGGGATCAATCTGAAGTAGAACTGTGGAGAAATTTGGCCGAAAGGAGAAAGAGTGACAAAGGAAGAGGCAGGAAGATGCCTGCTTGCCCTGCTGCTGTCCCTATCTTGATCTTTGGGGGAATTTCTTATAGTATTTACAGAGTTTCTGCTTTTCTCTCTGGGCAAGTATTACATGAAACATCTTCTGGGCCCTCTCACTCAACAGAAATTTATTTTTTCATAGTTCTAGAGGCTAGATGCCTGAAATTATGGTGCCAGCATGATTGGATTCTGGTGGGAGCCCTCCTGTTGGCTTGCAGATGTCTGCCATTTTTCTTTTTTTTTTTTTTAATTTATTTATTTGTCAGAGAGAGAGGGAGAGAGAGCAAGCGAGCACAGGCAGACAGAGTGGCAGGCAGAGGCAGAGGGAGAAGCAGGCTCCCTGCCGAGCAAGGAGCCCGATGTGGGACTTGATCCCAGGACGCTGGGATCATGACCTGAGCCGAAGGCAGCTGCTTAACCGACTGAGCCACCCAGGCATCCCCGCCATTTTTCTATGTGCTCATATGGCTTTTCCTGTGTGTGTGTGTGTGTGTGTGTGTGTGTGTGTGTGTGTGTGTTGTGTGTATGTGTGTGTTGTTATGGTACGGAGTCGACCATCCCTCAATTAGACAGAGAACACTCTTGATAATGCAAGTCACACAGCGAGGTTTATTTGACAAACTTAAGTTTGGGCCCAAGTATACCCGACACAGTGGAGTAGGGACTTGGACCCCGAGCCAGATTACAGTTAGGTTTTTTAAAGGCAGAGTAGGGGTGGACTCGGCAGTGGGTGAGGACAAAGGGGGTTATGGATGATGTAAGTCTCTAAGGAATTTTGGAAGAGAGGTCTCCAGGACCTTGAGGGGCTAGCTATTGTCTGGGGAAAGGTTATTCATTACCAATAATAAAAATCTTCCTCTGAGACCCTTTAGATGTATATAAGTGGGTCATATGCTTGGGAATGATTGCTGACACTATCTTGGAGGTTTAGAGATAAGGTGTCACATTTCTCCTATCAAGTGTCCTTGTTAGTGAGATTTGGGTTTTGAAGAAATTTAACTTTATTTAGGGCTTGAGGAACTGAGTTATTTGCCTCTGGAAATTGTGCTATTGTTAAGATAGCTTCTCTGTTGTAAATCTCCAGGACATTGGTAAACCAAGGGAGACTCCTGTCTTGCAGGATTATGATCTCTGCAAGTTAACTATTTTTCTTTTAGGGCAGCCAGGGGTGGCTGAGGAATGTCACACAGACTACCAAGGGGAGGGGAGTGGATGGAGAGGGGGTGCAAGGTGCCAGCTTCTGCTTTGCCAAGATGGCTGTACTTATGTCAGGGCTAGACTCAAGGTGGGTATAGCCTTAGTTTTTTTTGTGGGTTTTTTTTTTTTTTTTTGGCCTCCACAGTGTGTGTGTGTATGTGTGTAGAGAGAGAGAGGGAGAGAGAAGGAGGGAGGAAGAGGGAGAGGGAGAGAGGGAGGAGGGAACACCCAAGCTCTCTGATATCTCTTCTCATAAGGGTACCAAATTCACCATGAAGGCCCTACCTTTATGACCTCATCTAGACCTAGTTTTCTTCCAAAGACCCTACCTCCAAATAGCATCACATTGGGGTTAGGAACTCAACATATGAATTTTGAAGGGCCACAAGGCAGTCTAGCACCAGTTCAAGGAATTAGTGCTTTTCACAGAAAGATATGCCTTTAGTGACTTGAAACAGCAAGTTTGAAAACCAACCAATGACTTCCTAAAAGGAAGGCACTGGGTCACTGGGGTCATCTAACAACACCACACATCATTACGTCAGGCCGTCACTGGGCTCCTTCCACTCTCAAAGCACCAGTGCCTTTATAACATGACTCCCTATAGTTGAAGGGGAGGTGGGGAGACTTCCTGGTGGATGGCAAGGGGGCTTTCCCAGGGCCAACTTTGCAAGGTCACAACAAGGAGTCCTCTCCGGAAGCACATTCAGAATGTGAGCACATCCCAGGGTGAGAGGCATGTGGCAGGACAAGCTTGCCTCTGAAGAAAAGCCCCGGGTGTGTGCTCCAGATTCTGTCACCGCCAGGCTCCATGTTCTCCTAGAATCACATCAGGCGCCTCTGCTGGATGAGAGGAAATGCCTGTGGTCTGGAATTGTCAGGGGACCTGCGTATCAACCTTTCCAAGACTATTTCAGATCTCCCTTCACCACCAGAGGAGAAAATAATCACCCAGTACCACCACCACCACTACCAGCACCCAGGTCCGGAAGTCTCTCCCATTCTAGACCCATTTCCTGGGGCTAACATCATCTCAGTTTTCCAGAGGGGGAGGGGAATGAAACTCAGAGAGGTTAAGTGACTCAATTAAAAAAAAAAAAAAAGAGATATAATTTGACTGTAGGTTTTCAAGCTGGGTGTTAGTGTTCTGTTTTTTGTTTTGTTTGTTTGTTTTCTGTTCCCAGGGCAGTTCTCATCACTTCAGTGAGGAAATCTATCAGGTCAGCTCTTGTGTCCAAGGGGAATTGTGGATAAGCAGGGCAGGGACACTTTTTTGTCATAGGGGCATTAGAAGCATTATCTCAGCCTAAGCTATAGTTGGTAGGCTTCTGGGACAGAGAGAGGGGTGGAGAAAGGATCTGGACAGACAACTAGAAGATACCCAATAGAGTGCTAGAATTGGAATCCCTGCCAGAATCATATAGAATGGGGGCAGAGCAGTTTTGCAAAGCAACGGCACAATGCTACACCATAAGAAGGGAGCAGAGGAGTGCTGTGGTTCCTCTGAGACGGCTGAGCCATCTACCATAACAGAGGTCTTTTACCAGCTCCTAGGGAAGGAGTCTGCACCCAGGGGCTGGGGAGAGATAATTTCACAACATGGGGAGGATTCTGAAGTCCCAAACCTATCACATTCAGCTCGAAGTCTATAGGGCTGGGAGACCTGGATCTGTCACCAACACTGCCCACCAGAGCCCACCATGGTGCCCTCTCTCCACCTCCACCCACACATTGCAGAGGCCTCTCTTTGCTCATGGCCCCATGTGCTCCATTGTGTTGCCTGGCCTCTCATTTTACATATGCCTTAATTTGCCACCTAGATTTAAACCTGGCATCCAGCCTAGGGATCTACACCAAAGAGTTGTTCAATAAAAGCTTGTGATTAGAAATTCTTGACTCTAGGTAGAAAAGGGTGTGACTTCAATGCAGGTGCTTTACACTCTGCCTCCTTTTTTACGCTCCCATTAAATAAATAGGGAAGAGAGAATAAAATGGATCTGGGTTTTGGGTAGGGAAGTGGTATACTTACAATTAAAAATAAAAAAGCAGGGAGCTGAGCATCAGGAGAACTAGGCAGCTGCCCTAGCCCAATAATAAACTCATGTGGCACCAAGGCTTGTCATTCGACCTGTGTCTTAAGAGTCCCTTCATTACTAATTGAAGTGCTTTGTGGACTATCAACCTCAGCACATTGATATTTTGGCTGCACGATACTTTCTTGTGCACTATTGGTTAGCTGTATCCTGGGCCTCTGGTCACTACATGTCAGCAGCAACCTCTTCCCCACGCCCACAAATGTCACAGCCAAAAATGTCTCCCGACATTGCCCAGGGTTTCCCAGGGGAAACAAAATTACACCTCTTCTTTGGAGAACCACTGGGCTAGAAGGCCCCTGCCACAGTTGCAATAGAGGCTTGGCTTCTCCTTTCAGAAACCGAAAAGAACAAGAGTTGATCCAAGATAAGAATGCATTTTTTCTCGGAGGAAAGTCAGAGCTGGTACGGGAGCTCTGCTCTGCCAAGTCATCAAACACCTGCTCCTTCGGTCTTGGGGTCCAGCTGTCTGTAGGATGTTTCCTCTGTCTGAACCCAATTGGCCCGTCACTACACCCACATTCCAGTCAGCAGGACGGAAGGAAGAGGATAAGGATTACAAGTTGCCTCTGTAACCACTCATCCTATTGGCCAGAATTTAGTCCCAAGGCTATCTATCTAACTGCAAGGGAGACTGGCAAATACAGTTTCCCCTACCGGCTGTCATGGGCCCAGGGGAATTCATTTAAAATAAAGGTCTGACTATTCTTTCCTTTTTTTTTTTTTTTTAACTTTTGATTGGTGGGGAGAGGAGTTTGAAATGTGGCCTTAGCTGTCTTGGGGAGGTCAGAAGCAGAATCCAGCTCCCTCTATACTCTTTATTTGCATCCTTTCCTCCGACCTCAGGGCCCCCAAGGCCGAAGTCTCTGGCTCATCGAATTCCAGAAGCCTTGTAGATCTGGCCATAAATCTCAGGGGTGGTTGAGTTCATACCAAGGAACAAATCTGAGGACCAACTCTCAGGTTCTTAGTTGTAGAGAGGAGTATGTCACTGCTGAAGGCCCTGGGAATATGTCTGAAGCTGTGTTTAAAGAGGCTTGTGTGATAAGAGAGATGTGAGAAGATCAGAGATCAAAGTGAGCCCTGAAGTGTCAGCAATTCTGCCCAAACTGGATGACTTCTGATAGCAATTGGTAGGAGCAGCTAGAGGCAAGTGAAGCATCTGTACTTTCTGCCTCTTCTTATTGTGGATCATTGGCTTCCTGTCTGAAATTGTTACCTATGAGCTCATTCATTATGGCTTGCTTTTCTCTTCTGGATTAGAAAGTTGTATCTGGTATAGTGTTTTCTCTGTTGGCTGGTAACAGCATGGCAGAGATAAAGCTTCACATTCCCAGCATTCTGTATTTCTTCATGGTTCTTAATGCAGTGTAGTTTATTACCTATACAATGACTCAATTGTACAATATATAATTACCTGTTGTAGTATATAATTACCTATTTGTAGAATTACCTAATTAATGTCTTTTCCTCCTGATAAGCTACAACAACAAAAACAACAACAAACAACACAAAAAACGAAAACCTGAAAGAAAAAAAAACAAGAACACTCCATATAGAGGGGAAAAAAAGGGCTAAGTTGAATGGCCCTTGGTTCCTAGCCCAGGAAAGGCATGATGAATGGAGACCATGCTTTTCGGAGTTACACAACAAAATGGGTCTTCTAAGTCAGAGTTTGTTACTTCTCAAGCTTTTAATTTCTTATGTATTTTGAGTAGGCTTTGGCTACGGCAATTGTATTTTTTAACTTTTTTATTGTGCAGTGCCATATATAAAGAGAAAAACACACAAAACATAAATAAATGACCATAAAGCAGCACTGATCTGTGCATCAAGAACAAGAGACAGAACATTTTGACCTCAAAGCACCTTCCCAATTGCCATTCATAACTGCCATTCCATTTCTCCCCCAAAAGATAAACACTGTCTTAACCTAATGATGTAGTTTGGTTTTGCTCATTTTGAACTTTATATAAGTAAGATTATGCTTTCTCTCTCTTTTTTTTTTAAAGATTTCACTTATTTATTTGACAGACAGAGATCACAAGGAGGCAGAGAGGCAGGCAGAGAGAGAGGGGGAAGCAAGCTCCCCGCGGAGCAGAGAGCCCGATGTGGGGCTCCATCCCAGGACCCCGGGATCATGACCTGAGCCGAAGGCAGAGGCTTTAACCCACTGAGCCACTCAGGCTCCCCCATGCTTTCTCTTAATGTAACTGTTTTTAGAGGCAAAATGTTGGTCTTTATGTACACCACTGCGTTAGTGAGATGAGATACTTGAAGTAGGAGCTGCCTTGAAACCCATGACACATGGTCAATTTAACTTTGTCTCTTTATGGACCAAGTTTATCTTTAGATTCCATACTTCTCCCATCAGAAGAAAGAACAAAGCCATGATTGACCAGTCCAAGAGACCCAGAAGCTTTTTCTGGGAACTAGCAACTTACCCCAATTATACAAGTTATGGTGGCAAGAATCTAGAAAGGTCCCATAGCCAGCAGGTACTGACAAATGAAATTTAGTTGAAGACAAGAAGCAGAAGCAGAAGGAGGAAGAAGAGGAGGAAGAAGGAGAGGAAAAGGAGAATTAAAGATAGAGAAAGATAAGGTTTTATCTTTTTTCTCAATTATTTCAAGAGTGGTCATTAAATAGAAGCATCCACAGTAAAACTTATTTTAGTTTGCTTATAGATCAATAACTATTTTAACCAGTGGGGTGGAGATGGGGGGATAGAAAATTTAAGAAGTAGAGTTTGGGTTAATCAGCTTTCACTGAGCTTTGCTATATAACAAACAAACTCCAAGTATCAATGGCTTAAAGTAATAAAATCTTTTTCCTTACATTACTTCAGCCAGAGTAGCCTGACACTCTTTTCCACATGTCTTTTTCCTCTGCAATACCAGCTTTGGAGCAGTTCTCATCTAGGACATGCCATTCTTGAGTCAGAAGAAAGAGAAAAAAAGATGGTAGAACCACCCAGTGGCTACTAAATCTTCTACTTGGACCTGACATATGTCATATCTGCCTATATTTCATTAACAAAAAGAAGTCATTGGCCAAGATTGACGTTATTCTTTTCTAGGGAAGGCAAATTAATTAGGGGAAATAATGTGGACTATTACAAGGGCTATTTTCTAATGATGGTCAATGAGAAATTATATCTTTCTCAGATATCAGAGGGAAAAAGAATTCCCTCAAATTCAGTGAACCAGAATCTAGCCATTAATCATTCATGTAAGAAAATCTACTAAATAATTAAACATATATATGTTATATGCATTAGAAGCTCTTATAGTCCCTATGTGAGCAATGACTTCTCTAGAAACATCTTTTACTCAGTGCCCTCAATTTCTGGTAAATTCTTTATTTTCTTGGAGAGTTTGAGGAATTCTAAGGGTACAACTCAGATGAAAGGAAGAACTGTAACCTAATCCCTGTTTTGTACCCAGAAGCCTCTGTTTAGAGGCTGGATTTTCAGTATCTCTCCTGTTCTATAATCCCCCTCTTTATGAACTCCTCTGTGAGGATATAAATTATCCAGCTTCAACCAAAAGTCGACTGTGATGTATTTTCAAAAAATTTCAGTGTTTGATCCTTGCTGCCAACATAAACCCTGTCTCCATACTGAAAAGACAGGAAAGCAATTCTTTCTTCAGATTTTTCGTTTTTGCCATAAAATTTCTTAATTCAGGCAGCACTTTGTTGGTCCTTGTAGAATTTGTTTCCTTGAAGCTCATTGTTTCTTTTGAAGTCAGCATTTTTTGCCAGTTTTCAATGACTTGGCTTGGTGGATTATCTGTCTTAAAATCTGAGTCAGGAGACTTTCTTGTTTGGGGAAATGATAGCAGAAGCTGTATTTCAGTCTTCAGAAATGCAAGTGTGACACCTTCTGGAAAGCATGCAATCATTACACTCCCAAGTATTTCCCTTGTCAGAGGCAATAAGATGGGTCCCAGGAACCTCATTCAAGATGAGCGTTTGACCCAGAGCTTCATGAAATTGGATGGGGAAAACCTGGCATCTCTATTTCCATTAACTGCTATTTTAAATTTAGCAAACTCTCTTCCAATATGAATATCTGCAATTAACTCTTTTGGTGTTAATAGTGAGTAGTCAGGGTGCCTGGGTGGCTCAGTGGGTTGAGCCTCTGCCTTCGGCTCGGGTCGTGGTCTCGGGGTCCTGGGATCGAGTCCCACATCGGGCTCTCTCCTCGGCAGAGAGCCTGCTTCCTCCTCTCTCTCTCTGCCTGCCTCTCTGCCTACTTGTGATCTCTCTCTGTCAGATAAATAAATGGAATCTTTAAAAGAAAAAAAATAGTGAGTAGTCAACAGGAGAAATTAGAGATGTTTTCTAATCACATTCTATTTATTGCAGATGTCTCAAAGTATTGTTTACACTCATCAGTACTTTGAAATCACAGTAGAACTGACACAAGATCTTGTTACTCAATGTGTTAGTAAATAAGCACGTATGTTAATATCTCATGCACTTGTTTTTTAAATTTTGATTTTCGAATATTCCAATATAATTGGTTTCCTACAAAATTCCCTGTATTTTATTTTATACTTTTACAGGCTATTTTGAGAAGATGTTTATAGTTTTTACCAAACAGCTAATGGTTTATGGTATAAAAGATATTGAGAATGCTGTTCTAATAACAAGTCTTGGCAAGGGTATGGAGAAAAGGGAACCTCCTTTTGGTGGGAATGTATACTGATGCAGCCATTATGAAAATAGTATGAATTCCTCAAAAAATTAAAAATAGAAATATCATATGATCCAGTTATTCCACTGTTGGGTATTTACTCAAACAAAACAAAAATGCTAATTAAAAAAGATACATGCACCCCTATGTTTATTGCAGAACTATTTACAATAGGCAAGATATGGAAGAAATCTAAGAGTCCAACAATAAATTAATCAATAAATATGTGGTATATATACATGACAGAATACTAGCCATAAAAAAGAATGAAATCTTGCCATTTGTGACAACATGGATGGATCTAGAAACTATGTTAAGTGAAATAAGTCAGACAGAGAAAGAGAAATGTCATATGATTTCACTTATGTGTGGCATCTAAAAAACAAAACAAACAAGAAACAGATTCATAAATACAGAGAACGAACTAGTGGTTTCCAGGATAGTGGGTGTTGGAAGAAATAGATAAAGAGGAACAAACTTCCAGTTATAAAGTAAATAGGTCATGACTAGGAAAAGTATAGCAAAGGGAATATAGTCAATAATATTGGAATGATGCTGTATGGTGACAAACGGTGACTATACTTACTGTGGTGAGCATTGGGTAATATACAGAATCATTAAGTCACTATGTTGTACACTTGAACCTAATATAATACTTACGTCAATTATACTTCAATTAAAAAAGAAAGAACATTCTAGATACGTTCTAGAGAGGATAGACAAGGATAAAAATCTAGAACTATTCCTATCTTTCACTAAAATAATGATGTTAGTGTCTTATGTATAGAATTAAGTAACAAGAGTTTCTTTTTTTATGAAAGAATGTTTTCACAATATATTAGTCATCAGTGTACAAAATTTGTCTTTTTCTTCTCATGAAACTGGACCCCAAAACTGAGATGAAAAATATCCTTTCTCCTTCTACCTTCCTCCCTCAAACCACACACACACACACACACACACACACACACACAGAGTTCTCTAAAAATATCTTTTAAAACTATAAAATTTGTTTTTGATTTTTATATCGGGTGATGTTTTCTGAATGCTAAAATGCAACTAAAAAAAAAAGGTATGAAGAACGGACTGTAGCAAATTTTCAATTGTTCATTGAACTGCTTCTACATCAGGAGCCTTAGGAACATTCCCTGATCAAGGAAAGGAGTTACTGTCCAGGACAGCCAGCTGTGTGGGGCCATTCACTGAAAAAGAATGGACTGGAGAATTGGCTGTCAAGGCTGAGTGGCCTCCATGTGCGCAATATACGTTTCAAGGGAACCCAAGATGATCCAATGGAAAGCAGAAAGTTGAGAAGAGATGAACTTCACCAATATTTCCCAGGCATCACCATCTGTCTGAGAGTCAGAGGTCGTCGGGTTCACAGAAGGGAAAAGAGATGTCCTCAGAGGGGTGAGGAAGTTCCACAAAGCTTTGGGACTGATCTTTCTCTGTTTTTGGCAGAAGCATTTGCAGTTTTTGCGTGCCCAGTTAAATGGCTTCGTGAATGACATTATGTAATTTTAACTAACCTTGCCCTCCAAAATGGACTTCCACATGAGCGGTGTATTAAAGATAATATTTACAATAATGCAAATATAAAAACCTCTACAAATACAATGGCAGAGGTCTAGTTACTCCTAATATGACCCCTTCAGGAACAATATAAGGGGAAAAAATGACTCTCTCATCACATCTGATAATGAATTGGATCCACCCCCCCCAAACTGAAATTACCAAGATGATTTAACATGTGGAGTTGAAAATATTGTTAGTAATGATAGATAGCCTTGCCTATAAGGTAGATTGTGCCTTGAGAAATTAGTTAATAATAGTGATAACTGTATATAATTTATATACATGTAAGTTCAAAAATTATTTACTAATAAAAGGATGTGAGCAAAGAGTTTAAATATCACTATTTTAAAGTTCTAAAAATGAAGCTTTTGAATTCAATTTTTAAAAAATTCTGTTGTGAGTTCAGAGTTACTACAGAAGGGAGTGTCATGTTGGCCAAAATGAGTTTTACTGGCCAAGAATAAACATACCTATAATAAAGAAAAATGAAGAAAAGACATTGTTGATTGAAAAGAATATTGGGGTGTTGTGGGGTGTATTTATCTATCTCTGCCTAGCTCCACAGATAGACTGTGAACCTTGTGTGGCAAGGACTGTGCCTATTAGCTCTATATCCCCCAGCTGATCGTCCCCTACCTAGAATTGGTAGGAGCTCAAAAAACTGTTTTCCGGATTAATGGATTAAAGAAAAAAATCAAAATACTAAGGGTAATTTGACCTTTGGTTTATAGCACAATTCCTCATTGCCCCTTAGCATTTCCCAATGATGAGTATTTATTCCAAGATGGAAGACCACTCTCTGTGTGCAGTAGAATTCAAATGACAGCATCAAGAGCTTGACTTAACAGGAAGTCCAACCCCTATCTGGGCCTTCATTAGCCTTCACATGTCACTCTCTATTACAGCAGGTAGCATGTTTATGTTTCTGGATATCTCCCACTATCAGGGGGCTCCTGAGGGAATGACATGGGGTCTTATTCATCTGTTTCCCTGATATCTAGAACAATGGCAGACAGAGAAGAAGGGGTCAGGAAGCAAATACATAGGAGAACCTACTCCGTGCCAGGAACTTGCCATATCTTACTTGTACATCGCATTAATCTTATGAAAGTTACATTATATTCCCAAGCTCACACAGCAAGTGAGCGATTCAGGGTTTGAATCAAGGCTTGATTCAAGTCTAGGACTCTTCCCGCTACTTTATGTTATGTTAAAAAATGTAGAACACATATATTTGTTGATGAATTAACCTAGCCTCTTCATCATGACTCTCCAATAACAGAGCGCTCACTACCACACAACAGAGCCCTTTATCATCCAGATCCCTAATTATCAACTTCCTTTTATTGAACTAAACTCTACCTCCCCATACTTCCACTTAATACTCCTGGTTCTTTTCTGGAGCCACATGGGAAAATTGTAATTTCTTTCCACCAAATCAGCCCATCGTTTATAAGGAAACTCACTGTGTCTCCCCCATCAATGAGGTGTTCTCTTCCCATGTTTTAATGGTGCAAGATCAAATGCTGCAAGAAGCAGAAAGCAAGCCCCATTTTAATCTTTCAGTCATGGGTTCTTTGCTGCGAAGTGTATAAACCTTATCTAGCCGGAAGGCTCTTAGGCGTCTGATAACTAGACTCTGGCACTCTTTTGAGCATCAAAACATGGCAGTGAAATTCCCTGGCTCTTGCTCATTCCCTGCAAAGTTTCATTTATGCTAGTAACCACAGGGTGCAGGCCTAAGGGAGACTGGTGATCACTAGATGCCTCTGAATGAGCTCTATAGAAATACCTTTATGGTGCCTGGGTGGCTCAGTTGGTTAAGCATCTGCCTTCAGCTCAGGTCAGGACCCCAGGGTCCCAAGATCGAGCCCTGCACTGGGCTTCCTGCTCAGTGGAGACCCGGCTTCTCTCTCTCCCTCTGCTGCTCCCCCTGCTTGTGCTCGCTCGCTCTCTCTCTGTCAAATAAATTAATAGAATCTTTTTTAAAAATTACTTTCATCACCTTCTCTCAAAGTGCAGAGAGGAAACACCTATATCAGAAACATTGGAAGTCTGTGTTAAAATACAGATTCCTCAGCTTACTCCAGGGCAGAATTCCTAAGGTAAGATCTAGAATCCTTACTGCTTAATGAGTCTTCCCTCACTCAATAATTCTGATACATACCCAAGCCTGAAGATTCAGACTAAAGTAACACCATGTCTAAATGACATGCAAGTTGCCTTTTACTGCAGTCCATGTTAGTAGATGGCAGCCACATAAATAAGGAATTATTTTTAATTTTTTCAATTAAATTCAATTAATTAACATAAAATGTATTATTAGTTTCAGAGATAGAGGTCAGTGATTCACCAGTCTTGTGTAATACCCAGTTCTCATGACATCACAGGCCCTCCTTAATGTCCATCACCCAGATACCCCATTCCCCTTCCCCCTCCCCTCCAGCAACCCTCAGATTATTTCCTACGATTAAGAGTCTTTTATGGTTTGTTTCCCTCTCTGACTTTGTCTTATTTTATTTTTTTCCTCTCTTCCCCTATGATCTTCTTTTTTGTTTCTTAAATTCCACATACGAGTGAGATTATATGATAATTGTCTTTCTCTGATTGACTCATTTTGCTTAGCATAATATACTCTAGTTCCATCCATGTCTTTGCAAATGGCAAGATTTCATTTTTCTGATGGCTAGTAGTATTCCATTTTATATAAATACCACATCTTCTTTATCCATTCATCTGTCGATGGCACTTGGGCTCTTTCTATAGTTTGGCTATTGTGGACATTACTGCTATAAATATTGGGATGCAGGTGTCCCTTTGGATCACTACTTTTGTATTTTCGGGGTAAATACACAGTAGTGCAATTTCTGGGTCATAGATTAGCTCTATTTTCAACTTTCTAAGGAAACTCCCTACTGTTTTCCAGAGTATTCACACCAGCTTGCATTCCCACCAACAGTTTAAGATGGTTCTCCTATCTCTGCATCTTTACCAATATCTGTTGTTTCCTGACTTGATAATTTGAGCCATTCTGACAGGTGTGAGATGGTATCTTATTGTGGTTTTGATTTGTATTTCCCTGATGTTGAGTGATGTTGAGCATTTTTTCATGTGTTTATTGGCCATTTGGATATCTTCTTTGCACAAAGGTCTGTTCCTGTCTTCTGACCATTCCTTGATTGGATTATTTGTTCTTTGGGTGTTGAGTTTGATAAATCTTTATAGATTTTGGATACTAGCCCTTATCTGATAGGACATTTGCAAATATCTTCCCCCATTCTGTCATTTGTCTTTTGGTTTTGTTGACTGTTTCCTTTGCTGTGCAAAGCTTTTAATCTTGATGAAGTCCCAATAGTTCATTTTTTGTTTTGTTTGCCTTTGGAGATGTGTCTAGTAAGAAGTTGCCTTAGCCAAGGTCACAGAGGTTGCTACCTGTGTTCTCCTCCAGGATTTTGATGGATTCCTGTTTCACATTTAGGTCTTTCATCTATTTTGAGTCTCTTTTTGTGTATGGTATAAGAAAAGGGTCCATTTTCATTTTTCTGCATGTGGCTGTCCAATTTTCCCAACACCGTTTGTTGAAAGATAAGGAATATTTTTAAGTGGGATTGTCAATATTTATATAATGTGAAAAAAGAAAAGGTATCTGTCAAGGGGATTTAGTAGCAGTCCCATATAAAATCATGATAAAAAGGTGGGATCCTATAGCTAACAGGGCTGGCCTAGGCAACATAGGTGGGCATCTGTATTAGCAGGTTGACCAGATGGAAGATAGGATTCTATTTAAAATCCCCTTTCTCATTGTTCTTTCTCCCTCATGCTTCTTAGCTGTCCAAAGTCTGTTTTTTCCTCGCCCTTATTCTCAGTCCTCTCTCCAGAGAGCCTCTGTATTTCCAGGACTGCAAGGTCAAGTGCAGGGGAAAGGAACCCACAAGACAAAAGCCTTTGAAGAACTCATATACTGAATTCTTGGGATTTCAGCTCTGAGAGCTGTTGTGTGACCTGTCTGAGATATTTTCTCAAAAAGGGGTCTTACTCTTTGTGAGGTCATTTCCACCACTGTTTTCTTCCCTTTCAGTATATAGGGTTTTGTATGTGTTTACAATACATAGAAGCCACATCACAGGTCAAGAGGGTAGAAGATGATGAACAGAACAGTTTGTGTATTTAATTTGGAGTATGCAAAGGCTAATTTTATATGTCATCTTGGCTGGGTTAAGAGATGCCCTGATCGCTGGTAAGACATTATTTCCAGGTGTGTCTGTGAGGGTGTCTCTAGGAGAGATTAGTATTTGAATCCATACACGAAGTAAAGAAGATTGTCCTCAACAATGAAGGTAAGCATCACTCGAGTTACTGAGGGCCTGAATAGAACAAAAAGGCAGAGGAAAAGAAAATCGCTATCTTTGCTTGATCTGGGAGATCCATTTTCTCCTGCCCCTGAACATCAGTACTTCTGCTTCTTGGCTCTTTGGATGCTAACACAGCATCCAAACATAAGCACCCCTGGTTCTCCGGCCTTTGGACTCAGACTGAATTACACCACTGTCTTTCCTGGTTCTCCAGTTTGCAGATGGCAGATTCTGAGACTTCTCAGCCTCCACAGTTGTGTGAGCCAATTCCTGTAATAAATTTCCTCTTATATATATCTATATATACCCTATTAGCTCTTTTTCTCAGGAGAACATGAACTAATACACATGATAAGCAAACATTTTATTCTCTTACTTTCAACTTCTCATTGAAACTCAGAGCACCCTTTTTTTGTGAACTGCTGATCCTACCCAGCAGGCGAAAAGACCACAGGCAGTAGCAACAATCAGCAGGTGTCAGCAAGTGATCTCATTCCCAAATGAGATCAAAGAGCCTGGACTCAAGGAGCTCAAACTAAAATATTTACCTAATATCCTGCTGAGAACATTAGCATTCTGGAGAAGGACTTTAGGGTGTAAGAGACAAGAAAAGTCACTGAACTATGTTGGAAACAACTTGGGATAAGAAAGGATGAGCTAAGATGCTGGGCTAGGTTTTTCCAGCTTTGATTTCTTATGGAGACTTTGGTATCAGAGTCTGGGCGAATTTCCACCAGGGTGGGCCAGTTCCCAGGTCCCCAGACTACTAGGAAGAGGGTCTAACTCGGCTTCTTGCTTACCATTCACAGCAACAATGTGCAAAAATACAGATTATGTCCCAGTACCCTAGAGTTTCTTCATTCTGATGACCCCGGCTAAATTCATTACTAAGAAATCCAGATTTACAAAATGAAAAATTATTTATGAAAAAAAATATTTCCCTTCAGAGAGTCACCATGGGATTTTTCATGAATGCATTTGAAAAACACAATTCCAGGTACAAAACTCTGATCCACTCACAGCTCTCCAAGAACACATCTCCTGCATTACGAGAAACACTACCCAAAAAAGTCCACAAGGCCCAGGTGCTTACGACAGCTGAGCGGCCCATCTGGGAAGTAACTCCGGAACTCCTTCAGACAAACTTGCTGTGGCAGGGTGACAGGGCAGTCACTGAGCCTCTGCCAGCTCATTTGCGGTCAGTATTTTTCACAGATGCTCCCTGGTGAGTAGCAATTTCCGGATGTTTTTCAAATGATTTTCATCCTGCCAGCTGGGCACAATTCAGGGAGTACAGCTTGGAGGACTCAGCCGGATGGACCAATCAAAGACAGCTTGCCAGCCTGATTTGGATTGGACTGGATTGTTTGAGCCTTGCCCTGAGGTTGGCATACCCCCTGCTTTCCTGTCCTGTTGATTTCCATCCTTGCCCTTCCCCAATCCTTCTTGCCTCTGCTATGATAGCTCACTATGCACTCATCTCTCCTGTTCTACTGCCTTCTCCCAAGCGGACACCATTGGAGGGCAGGCAATGATTGAGGCAATGAGTGAGAACAACATTCTAAAAACAGGAAAATGTAAATCTTGTCCCAGTTCTGCCACTAACCTAGCTACATGGCTTTGGTCAAGTTGGTTAACCTCGCTGGGCCTCAGTTTCCTCTCTGTTAAAATGAGAGAGCCCATCACTAACCTCAGGTAAGGCCTTTACCAATTCATCCAAGTCCTTCCATCGGGCTGCCGATCTGTTGACAGCCAGGCACCTCTCCACCTCTTAATGTATTTTCTGAGCTATTTAAGGACATTCAGGATTTCAGAAGAAAAGCAGTGTTCCTTGCATGAGCCTGCGTCAGTTCAGCCTAGTCAGACTAGAGCTGAACATTAAATTTGGAAGAAGACGTGAAATCCATTATTAATGCTGCTTGGGGCAAGAAGAGGCTGAAGGAAACAAAGAAGCTGTAAAAATCAATGGTGAAATGGAATTTGCCACCTCTGTGCAAGGCTGACCTCCCAAGACTTCTCCTCCAGGGCCCCAGGATCCTGACTAATGAATAATGAATCAAAACATGCTCTCCATGACCTTTATGATATGCAAAGATCAAGGATGATTAAAGAATAGAAGAGAAAATTCTGTTAAGTTTATTATATTCTAAATTAAAAAGAATATTTCCTCAGATTTTAAAATATACACAGAAATTTGGAGACTGCTGGAAAATATAAGTCATAACACAAAATCACCCATAAAAGAGATAACCACAGTCAACATTTTGCCTCTTTCCCTTTTACCTTTTCTGATCCAGACACCAAGAAAACCATTTCCTCCACTGTTTGGTGTAAGGACCTATTTTATATTTTTATATTTTAGCCAGAGGCTTCCATTGAGGTTAAACAATAACTTTGTTGTTTAACCCTTAAAATGTCTCTGCTCCCCTTCCCCCCAGGGGACTTACTTAAAAACAAGTCCCAGAAACCAGCCTCAGGTAACAAAGCTCAAATACAAGGGTGGGTCAGGCCAGGTGGAGACATATGATCAGTGGGGGCGCATACTGTCTCCCTAGCTACCAAGGTGATGGGCTAGTTTCCATGGCTACTGTGGGGTGAATTGTAATTCAATTAGCCACCTGTGTGTGGCCAGGCCCAACATGGCCTTCGCTCTATAAAAGTTAGTCTGGAAAGCAGGGAGGGGTCGTCCTCTCTGTAAGGGGCGGCCCCGACTGCTCTGTTTGACAGTCGGTTTGATTCTTGATGCTTGGCGCGAAATAAAACTTTGCTTGACCTTCACTTTGTATCAGTCTTGCTCCTTTAATCACGGACCCATTTTTGGGGCATAACATTTGGAAATGTGAGTTGTATCCTGAATCTTCCTCGTTCATGAAAACTTCTGAATCCTAGAGAATCTGATGTGCTGGCACAATTTTTGGCTTTCTCATATTTCACCCTTACCCAAAATGAAAAATAATGCGAACAGGTGACTATTTGAATATGTAGCTAAATGAGGTGTCACTGTGGAGGGTTCCTGTTGCTTAGTGTTTGCAACAAGTCTTTGATCTCTGTATTGCAGTAGAGGGTACAAGGCACTTTTTTCTAATACGCTCTTCTTGTTCCTCAGCTTTAAATTCTTCAGTGGTTTCCCATGCACTTTTGATCAAATCCACCTTCCTCAAGAGGACTTCCAGAAACCATCATGGTCAGACTCCTGCCTCTGCCTCTGGCCTTGGTATGTACTACTCTCTGCTCCTGTTACACCTTTGGCTCTTTGCCCAGGCTGGCCCTCCTCCTGAAGCACTCTTCCTCTTCCTAATGCCTACCTAGTTCCTAATCTATCCATTGACTGCGTTATCTTCAGCTATATGCTCCCATGTATTCTTTCCATGTGAGCATTCAAAGCATTTCATCGCTATAGTTTGTTTGTTTGTTTATTGCTTTTCCTACTAGATTCTAAATACCTTGAAAGCGATGACTAGCTATTTTACTCACCGCTGTATCCCTATCCGCAAGCATGGGCATTTTGCAAAGTGAGTATACAATAAACACTTGTTGAATATATTAGCGGATGACAGTCTTAATCCACATTAACCAACAATGCTCTTCAGGAGAAGGAAACACACACACACACACACACACACACACTGCTGTCTTTCAGAGACGGAGTTTTTATAAGTGGTCAACACTATGAAGAGAGAGAGAAATTCACTCTGCCCTTTTTTTTTTTTTTAGATTTTATTTATTTATTTGACAGACAGAGATCACAAGCAGGCAGAGAGACAGGCAGAGGGAAAGGAAGGGATGCAGGCTCCCTGCTGAGCAGAGAGCCCGATGCTGCTGCGGGAAGATCCCAGGACCCTGGGATCATGACCTGAGCCGAAGGCAGAGGCTTTAACCCACTGATCCATCCTTCCTCAAGAGGACTTCCTCTTGGTGCCCCACACTGTGCCCTTTTTTGAAGTTCACAATACTTGGTTTTGTAATGTTCACATTGAAACCTTTATATGGCTTCTGTAATTGCTACTGTAACTCTTCAACTTCCCCAGAGTAGGATAGGAACTAGGGAGATGATCAGTACCTCTGTAAGCTGTGCCCCCAGGCAGCACCATTAACATTTGCATTCTACCACTTTACTCCTCAGAGGGGTAGCAGAGAGAACCTCCAGCATTAACACCACCAGGCCCTACCCTGCAGGCTCTCTCTAGCCATACACACAGGAAATCTGTTATCAGAAAAATGGAGAACTGGAGCTCAAACGGGAGAAGCTGGAAACCCTGTTACTCATACTTGACATACTAGTCATTTTTCTATGGTTGCAGCAGCCCATTCTGTCTTTACAGTGGTAGAAAAGGGCTTTCATTCTCTGAGTGAATAGGCCCTTACTTTTGGGGAGAGGTGTCCAGGACAGAGAGTCAAATAACGGAAGCCCAGCCATTATTAATGGGCTCTAGGATCAGCCCCCAACCTACCCACAATGCAGCAGCCCATTGCTCCAGCCAGGCTAGTTCCCTCACAGCCTCCCAAAAGTGTAGGGGAGGAGAAGGGGAAGGATGAGCTCTATATCAACACCAGTGGCGGGGGCAGGGGCAGGATTTTAATCATTCTAACATATTTCTGATAGTTACAATTACTTATAGTGAACAACATAAACTATGAAAGTAAATCATGGTTTTATTTGTTCTGTAGAATGTTAATATCTTTCTCCTTTATCATTATAGAAAATAACATTATGAACAATCGCCTCAAGGAGAGTAAGCCCCAAGACCACTCTTTTCATGCCCTGCTAATGCTATTCTTATTCATGCCATGCTTATTCCCAGCTCCAAAGCATTACTCATTCTGACCGAGTATCTGGAAGAAATGCCTTGCCCACTCCCTTTCACATTGCAAATCCAACTTACCCTATCAGAACCAACCTGCTACTGCCTTCTCTGTAGGATCTTCCATCTCTAATCTGCAATGATCTGCCATATCCCTGGCTCCTTTTATACTTATAGCCAACATCACTCCTTTTGATGATTAAGTATATTCTGCTTGTATTGTCTCTTGGCTGTTTCTAATGTCTATTAGAGATCTACTGATTCCCTAATCTATTGATTCCCTAATAGATCTCTAAATCTCTGGAAGGTAAAAACTGACTTAAACTTCATTGCATTTTTATTACAGAATTAACCACACAACAGATGTTGAAAGATGTAACAAATGACTGAAACCATCATGAAACAAACAGGAACCAAAATATAGAGCATAGTGGTAGAATCCATAGTATTTAATTGTGGCCGGTTAGGAAAGAATTCATTTAACAATACATGGACTAAGGAGAAATTGACACATTGGTTTTGATTTTCAGATAGATCTCTTTACAATACAAGAGACTTGTATAGAAATTAAATGACTAGCCAGTGGAACACATGTATTCTGGATTTTAATGTGAAACTAGTTATGAACAAATTTCTTTGACTAGCTGATTTAAAGCACAACTAACAATTTGAAGTATAAAAGGAATGTCTCATAAACCTGCTTTCATGGTTCAGTGTTACCTGAGTATCCACTCTTTCCCTCTTTTAGTAATAGTTCAAAAGATTTAAAATATATATAAGAGATTTAAATGAACTGATGAACATCTACAAAAATCTGCAGTTAATATCAATAATGAGCCTAGAAGCTTTCTCACTAAGATCAGGAACAATAAATACAAGGATATTCCTTTTTTACCACTTCTTTTCAACATTGTCCTATATGTCCTAGCTAATACAATAAGATAAGGTAATAAAGTGTATATGGATCAGGAAGAAAGAAACAAAACCGTCTTTGCCCATAAATGACATGATCATCTATGCAGAAAATCTGAAATAATTAACAAAAACACTCTGGGATTAATAAGAAATTATAGCAAGATTGTAAGATACAAGGTTAATATATAAAAATCAATCACTTTTCTACCAACAATTAACAAGTGAAATTTGAATTTAAAACACAATACCATTTACGCTAGCCCTCCAAAAAATGAATACTTAGGTATAAAGGTAACAAAATATGTACAACTTCTATATGAGGAAAACCACAAAACTCTGATAAAAGAAATTAAGTAAGAACTGAATAAATGGAGAAAGATTTCATGTTCACTGATAAGGAGATTTGATATTGTCAATATGTCTGTTCTCCCAACTTGATCTATAAATTCAACATGGTCCTAACCAAAATCCCAGCAAGTTATTTCATGGATATTAGCAAACTGATTTTGGAGAAGCAAAGGACTCAGAGTATTAAAGGAGAAAAGCAAAATCAGAAGAGTACCACTACCCAACTTCAAGACTTACCATAAAGCTACCACAGTCCAGACAGTACTGGTGAAAGAACAAATAGATCAATGAAACAGAATAGAGGGCTCAGAAAGAGACCCACACATAGTCAACCAGTTGCTGACAAAGAAGCAAAGAAAACACAATGGAAAAAAGACATTCTTTCAACAAATGGTGCTGGAACAAGTGGACAACCACATACCAAAAAATAAAAATAAAATATAAAGTTAACAAAAATGAAATGGATCTAGACACAGAACTTTTACAAAAACCTTTACAAAAGTTAACTCAAAATGGATCATAGGTCTAAATGTAAAATATAAAACTCTAAAATTCCTGGAAGGCAAAATAGGAGAAAATTTAGAAGACCTTGGGCATGACAATGACTTTTTAGATACAACACCAAAAGACACAATCCATGAAAGAAATAATTGATAAACTAGACTTCATTACAATAAAAAACTTCTGGTCTGAAAGAGATACTGTCAAAGAAATGAAAAGACAA
>PISX010007704.1:0-86858 GCA_004024625.1 Mellivora capensis
GATTGATTTGCGGATGTTGAACCAACCTTGCAGCCCAGGAATAAATCCCTCTTGGTGATGGGAAATAGTCCTTTTAATGTACTGTTGGAACCTATTGGCTAATATTTTGGTGAGAATTTTCACATCTCTGTTTATCAAGGCTATTGGTCTGTAATTCTCCTTTTTGGCGGGGTCTTTGTCTGGTTTTGGGATCAAGGTGTTGCTGACCTCATAAAATGAGTTTGGAAGTTTTCCTTCCATTTCTATTTTTTGGAACAGTGTCAGGAGAATAGGTATTAATTCTTCTTTAAATGTTTGGGAGAATTTCCCTGGGAAACCGTCTGGCCCTGGGCTCTTGTTTGTTGGCAGATTTTTGATGACTGCTTCAATCTCCTTACTGGTTATGCGTCTGTTCAGGTTTTCTATTTCTTCCTGGTTCAGTTTTGGTAGTTTATATGTCTCTAGGATTGCATCCATTTCTTCCAGATTGTCAAATTTGCTGGCATGTAGTTACTCATTGTATCTTCTTATAATTGTATTTCTTTGGTGTTAGTTGTGATCTCTCCTCCTTCATTCATGATTTTATTTGTTTGGGGCCTTTCTCTCAGTCTGCCAATTTAAATTTTAATATCATCTTAAAAATACCTTCACAGTGACATCCAGACTGGTGCTTGACCGAATACTTGTTTACTGTCACCTAGTCAAAATAACACATAAAAATAACCATCACAGAATGTCAGTGTCTATTCATGTGCCAGTAGAGCTTAATTTCTTATTATGGAAATAAAAATCACAGGTAAATAGAAGTTCTGATATTGGCTTCCTATACTGCCAGATGATTTTTTAATTTTCTCTACTTTTAGGAATACTGTAGTGGGTGTCCTTTACAAATAACCTTAAGGGACACCTGGGTGGCTCAGTCATTAAGCGTCTGCCTTCAGCTCAGGTCATTATCCCAGGGTTCTGGAATCAAGCTCCGCATCAGGCTGCCTACTCAGCGGGAAGCCTGCTTTCCTCTCCCACTCCCCTTGCTTGTGTTCCCTGTCTCTCTCTGTCAAATTAATAAATAAAATCTTTAAAAAAAATAAAATAAATAACCTAATTGTTAACACTCACAGAAAATACATATGAATGTTTCATTAAGTATATGAGCTTTCAGAAGTAAATCTCTGACATATAATAAAGCCTCATTAATTTGAAATTCATGATTATTAATATGTCATGAAAAATTCATCTTTGCTGTAACTGGGATTTTTAAACAGATTTTTAAACAAACTAAGTATTACAGTTGGGATATTTGAACATTTAAGAATGGGAACTTCAGACTTTAAAAAGGTCATTATAGACATTTAAAAAACATTCTTTAATGATTTCACCATCTCAAAATTACTGTTACCTTTCATTTGCATATATGGTTTTACATTGGTGCTCTCGAAGTGTGTGTGTGTGTGTGTGTGTGTGTGTGTGTGTTGTATTCTGTTTTCACTGGCTGAGAAAACATTAACATAACATAGGTGTCTGCTGTGGTCTTTGTATTTAATAGTGTATTTTAATTCATCAAATTCATGTTTGATATGTTCTGTCATATCCTTAAAACTTATAGTGATAATAGTACAAGTTGAAAGATATGAATATTTCAGTGTTCTTGCTAAATATTTCCATTTTGTTCTACAAAAAGTTATAAAAGGTTGCTACAAGTAATATTCAGGTTGTGCGCTATAAAACACATCACATCCCAAGAGGGAGTCATTCTCATGGTTGGCATATACACTAAATTAAGTGAGAGTGGATGGTGTTGTAACCTCCTGTCTTACCTTGACAAAAGAGAACACTGTCATTTATAAAATACATATATAAATACACACACACACACAGACACACGCATATATATATATGCATATATACGCATATATATTTTATATATATATATAAAATACACACATTGCCTGTTTTATCCCATCCATACCAGGCATCCCAGGGGTTACCACTCTCTCCTGCTTGCTCTCTGGAGGCCCAGTGTTTGCTACCTACCACAGTGACACTGACAAGCTCATCTCATGAAGGTGCAATAGAGGATCACTAGAAGTGTGTGTACTTCACGGTCTGGGGTATGTTTGCATATATTTGCACAGCCTGGTTGCTTCTCTTTGGCTCTGGAAAGTCTCTCTGGGCAGAACCAGGATGGGCTGCAGCATTCAGTTGTTTAATTTGTGTAGTAATATACTATTTCAATATTTTTTTTATTTTAAGGAAGGTTACTTTTTCTGTAAATCACAAAGACACCAAAGAGACGAGTACAGCTCAGGAATTTTATCATTTTTCATTGTCATTAGTGTGACAATCATGTATGTAAACTTCACTTTGACCTCAGTAAGTACAATTTATTTTTATAATTTTTGCAGACTGCAACTTTAGATGTATATTTATATTTTTTTTATTGCTAGTGTGGGTTAATATTATTGGGTTTTAGTTCTTTTTAGCATTTCCTTCATTCCTTTACATCATTTTCCCATTTATATTTAAATATACCTACTCATAAGAACTTCACCATTGTTACATGCTTACAATGATCACCATGATGGCAGTGTAAAGAATGTTGTCTTTAAGAGCAAGAATCTTGTCATTCATCTGAAAGCATGGCTGAGATCTTTTCACTTAATTCTTTATACCCCTCTCTGATCTCTGTATATGGAGTTTCTGGGTTATCTGTTCAGTTTTTTTCAGATGTTTTGCCTAGAAACTAGATCTCCATGCCACTCTCTTGAAAATTCTTTTTCCTGTCTCCAATCTCAAAAGTTACCCAGAGGGGCGCCTGGGTGGCTCAGTGGGTTAAGCCTCTGCCTTCGGCTCAGGTCATGATCTCAGGGTCCTGGGATCGAGCCCCGCATCGGGCTCTTTCCTCAGCGGGGAGCCTGCTTCCTCCTCTCTCTGCCTGCCTCTCTGCCTACTTCTGATCTCTCTGTCAAATAAATAAATAAAATCTTTAAAAAAAAAAAAAAAAGTTACCCAGAAAAGTTCTATAAAATAGGTAATAATTGAAAGGGTAGTAATTGAAAAGGGAGTTTGTCAGCAAAATAATTTGGAAAAACATTGAACTACAAAAATTAAATTGAGTTTCTTTATTATAGAGTTATTATATACTTAAGTGCCTATAGTTCTTTAAAAAGAATACATTTCCTACACTCACTAATACACTGACAGAGGTGCATCCTTTAAGACTGTTTCAGGAAATCTACTTGGGTAGCCAACAACACTTGTCTTCTCTTCCCTTGTTAAAGCTGACTTCCTCTACTTAGTGCAGATTATTTAGTTTATAAGCAACCATTACTCACCACACTTAATCTCCCTCCAATATATTCTTTGTGCTAAGTGATAAGAATGTGTTGTAAAAAATTATAATCTTGATCAGAGAAGTTGTCTGTCTGTTCTACCTATTTTTCTGCTGTTTCTTGAAGAAGTGATTGAGACAAGGACAGTTAGAATTAATGGTTCTTATGTGATCCACACTATCTAGTAATTTTTACCTGCCTACTTGTCACCTATAAGCTCTAAAAGTTGGCTTTAGAAAACTTTCTCATGTATATTTGACTCATGGATTCAAGAAGTAATAATGCTATTTATACATATACTCTAAAAATGTATTTTGTCTTGTGTTTTTCCCTCAAAAAGATATAAGATAGAAACCCAGTTTTCCCTTTCCCCTACTTCAAACCAGCAGGGTTAATAAGGCCTAGAGCATTGATTTTGACCATTTTAACCATAAAAACTTTTTTTTTTTTTTTAAAGAAACAGTTTATGGTATGGTCAAAGGGTGTAGAAGTTGTAGCCTCTCAGTATCTCTTATGTCTGCCTTTGTTGGCCCTTGACTGGGCTCTAAAAATATCTACAGCTCTGTAGAAAGAACTTTGAAAAAACTACTGTTGTAAACTATACACTTGGGTAAATATTACCAGCTTCTCTTATGAAATGAGTAAAAAATTATACATAGAGAATACATATCCCTCTTAATATATCCTGGGACATTTAAGATGACACTGGCAGCATGCCAGAGAAAAAATTATATAGGAAATAAAATCCTGTATTTCCTTACTAAACTATTTAACCATGCAGAGTGAGAATTGAGGGGAAAAGAGTAAAGAAATACAATCTTATACTATAACTTGTTGAAAAAGAGAACAAAGACAATATTGAATAAAAAGCAACGTGGGAAATTTAAATAGAAGGTTATTTGAACAGGCCATACATTTCTGCATAAAAGGGTTTTTAATTTTAAATTTAAATTTTAAAAAATTTTTTAATGTTTTCTAATATTGAAATTTTAAGACTTTCTGTATAAGATTTCCTATATAAGTTTTTTTTTAAGATTTTATTTATTTATTTGACAGAGATCACAAGTAGGCAGAGAAACAGGCAGAGAGAGAGAGGGGGAAGCAGGCTCCCCGCTGAACAGAGAGCCCAACGCGGGGCTCGATCCCAGGACCCTGAGATCATGACCCGAGCTGAAGGCAGAGGCTTTAACCCACTGAGCCACCCAGGTGCCCCTCCCTATATAAGTTTTTATAAAGAAACCAAAAAATGAAAATTTACTGAGGAATTGAACATTTCAAAGAGGCATTAGGATGTAAAGGAAGCATATGGGCGCCTGGGTGGCTTAGTTAGTTAAGTGACTGCCTTTGGATCAGGTCATGGTTTGGGGTCCTGGGATTGAGTCCTGTGCTGGGCTCCCTGCTCAGTGAGGAGCCTGCATCTCCCTCTTCCATTCTCCCTGCTTGTGCGATCTCTCTGTCAAATAAATAAATAATCTTAAAAAAAAAAAAAAAAAGATGTAAAAGAAGCATAAAAGAAATTTTTTAACCAAAAATTTTTTTTTTAAGATTTTATTTTTTAATTTATTAGAGTATAAGCAAGTCAGGGGAAGAACAGAGGGGAAGGGAGAGAGAATCTGAAGCTAACTCCACGTTCAGCATGGAGCCCAACATGGGGCTCGATCCCACAACCACAATATTATGACCTAGGCTGAAACCAAGAGTCAGATACTCAACCAACTGAGCTACCCTGATGCCCCCACAAATTTTGTTTTCTAATCAGTATATTTTATCACCTGACAGAATGTATGTAAATGAGGAGAGGTAATATAGATATGCTGAAAATAGAAACCAGTCTAACAGTATTTTCCTTGTTGAAAAAGTCCTTCAGGAAGTCATTTGCTTCCTACTAACCTCTTGACCTGTTTTCTAGTAAGAAAAAGCTAATTTTCCACAAATTTGCATTACCATCAGTAATAAATGCAGCAAATTTTTTAGTTGTGTTTCTCTTAAGGTATGGAAATAGATATTTTTTTAATAGCTCAAATATTTCCACAGTCACATTTTACATGTGGAAAAAATAGATTTATATAAAGTATATTTAGAAAAATGTGTCCAAATACCCCCAGAATACTATCCAGAGAATAAGCATATTTCTAAAGTACTGTCATATACCACAAAATTTAAGACTGTTTAATATGTTATCATACCTACTCCACATTCCTTTTAAACATTCTTAATTTTGGTCAGTTGTCTATTGTGGTTGAATTTGGTGTTAATTTTGTAGCGGTGTTTCAGAAAATTATATGGCTGTGATGGGTCATAGATTGTTATGGGAAGAGTATGGAAAGTGTAACCTGAGAAAAGCCATCTGAGAATAATAGGTGTCTTGGAAGGGAATTTAAGGAGCTCATCCTAATAGTGCTAAACATGAATTCAGAGATGGAATCACAAATACTAATATTTGTAATTAATTTGATGGGGCCACTTAATATTTCTAGTTTGTATCTTGGCTGTATGTCAATACTAAGTACTCTAAACTAAAGTAAGAACTAATTATACTTTAATAATATGATCCAGGGATACAGGACTGTGTCCACTTTAGTCAGTCATCAGAGTCCAGAAAATTTTTTGTAGGCAACTGAGGCAGCTTTCTGAAAGGGAGGAAGACAGAAAAGTTTCTGCTTAGTGACTCCTCCATTCTCATGAAGACCACCTGTACTTATTAAAATTGAATTCCAGCTTTTAATATTTAAAGATACCTTTTAATATTTAAAGAAAATCCTTATTTTGCTTAAGCTAGTTTAATGGTTTTCTATTCTTGCTTCTAAACTACAGAAGATCGAGACAATGATTCTGTAAACCCTTGTCTTCATCATCACTACCTATATATAGAAGTTCAGGATGAGGCAAGTGGGAATCTGTGAACCATTCTGAATTTTATCAAAATGTGATTTCTGTGTCATATGTGCATTGTTTCTAGGGGTGGAGAGAGCCATAGATTTCTTCAGATGCTCAGAGAAGTCTGCTACTCAAAAAGATAAAGAATACTGGTAGAATATTGTACCCCTTCCCTCCCCAGTGACAGAGTCCCTTTTTGTCTCTGTATTAAAACAGAGGCAACCTTTGGTTTATTATATTTGGATCTCACAGTGCCATAGTTACACAAGTTTATATCCTATATATGGCATATTGAAAAGGGAGCCCCTTGGATCTTTTCTGCTATTAGGCATATAATCTGATAGATGTTTATAGAATTTGGCCCTTAAATACACTAGGTTGTAATTTTTTTCCTAAGAAGTCTTAATTTTTGTTCATTTAATTATTTACAGCTGGAAGTTGGTATGGACAAATTTGAATCAGTCAGAGGAGTGCTATTTTATTCTCTCAAGATCTGATCTAAAACTCAGAATGGCCTGTGGAGGTCATCTACTCCAACCTTTTATTTTTTTTTTGATGAGGAAACTGAGATGCAAAAAAATCACTAAAAATTTCTAAGGTCACTTGTTAGTAAAGCATGAGTAAAGATGGAGTTCTGTTGATTATCTGTCTGCCCTTTTTTATTTTATCCAACTTTTGATATTGGTTTTTTTGTTGTTGTTTTTTTTTTTAATTTTAATTCAGGTAGGTTAACATACAGTATTGTATTAGTTTCAGGTGTATAATACAGTAATATTTTCCACAGTGGTTATGTCAGTTTGCATTCCCACCACCAGTGACGAGGGTTCCTTTTTCCTCCACATCATCTCCAAAACTTGTTTGTTCATCCTACACCAGTTAAATCAGGACTCTGAGATTTTAAAGTTCTCAGGGTGAAAAGAAACAGAACAGGTAGAACAAATGGAAAAGTGTAAAGAAAGATAATAGATATAAATCAACATATGTCAGTAAATCACCTCAAAAGGTGGCTCAGTCTTAAGCATCTGACTCTTGGTTTCGGCTCAGATCGTGATCTCAGGGTCATGAGATCAAGACCCTATTCGTGGTCTGCCCTTTCATAGAAGTCTGCTTGTTCCTCTCCCTACCCCCTGCCAGAGCTTATTTATGTATTTATTTGAGAGAGAGAGAGTGTATATCAGGCTCCATGATCAGTGCAGAGTCTGCTTGAGTTTCTCTCTCCCTCTGCCCCTCCCCCTCATGTGTACATTCTCTCTCTCATTCCATGGTATAGATGCGTGTTAAACATTTGATAGACACACTACACAGATTATACTGTGTTCTCAGTGTAAGAGGGCACATGTTATTTTGTCCCATTCTCAGTTAATTAAATTCAGTGATTTGACTAAAGTGGTGTCTACCACATTTCTTCACTATAAAGGTTCTGTTTGTGTTTTTAAGATTTTATTTATTTATTTGACAGAGAGCAAGAGAGGGGACACAAGCAGGGGGTGTGTGAGAGGGAGAAGAAACAGGCTTCCCGCTGAGCAGAGAGCCCAATGCAGGGCCAGAACCCTGAGATCATAACATGAGCAAAAGGTGCCCAACCATCTGAGCCACTCAGGCACCCATTTGATAAACTTTTATGAAACATTTTCTAAAAATTGCATGTATGGGTGAAATGAATATTACTTTGCAGTTTTGAGCTACACTTTCTATTTTTAGCCATTAGGGCAAGTTTGTTGTATCCCTGCTTTGTAGTTCAGACCTTTTAAAGTCTATAATGTTTTATATATTCAAAAATAAAATTAAATCACAGGGTTAATTAAAAACACAGAACAAAAAGAAGAGAAAGTAAGGAACCTAGTATGTATCAAGTAACAGGAAAAAAATTCAGTAGCTTCTGAATATAGCATTCTGACTATAATAATCTTAACGGGTAATATTTTAAGGACAAGAGAAATGCAAAGAAATCCTGAATTTTACTTAGTATGTTGCTGTACTACTGCCTGGTAGAGTCAAAAGGAAAGTTTTCTGTACAGAAGAGTGTGAACCAATAAATATTTAAGCTAATAAGATTTTGAAAAATTACCATTTTCTAACAACTGCAATAAAACAAACTTGATAATAAGCAAAATCTTTAATGGATGCTAAAGCCACTGGTGAAAATTACCAAGGAACAGAAAATTCACTCAGTGTTCACGCATAACCCCACAGTATACAGAAACCTTTATATTGGGGGTGCCTGGCTGGCTCAGTGGTTAAGTGTCTGCCTTAGGCTTGGGTCCTGATCCCAAGGTCCTGGATATGAGCCCCGTGTTGGGCCCCCTGCTCAGCAGGGAGCCTGCTTCTCCATCTACCTCTGCTGTTCCCCCTGCTTGTGCTGTTTCATTCTCTGTCGAAGAAATAAAATCTTTTTTTAAAAAATGTATAAAACAAATGTGTCAAATGAGTATATTCACTATTTTTTTTAATTCAAATATAGTTGACACACAATGTTAACATTAGTTTCAGGTGGACAGCATAGTGATTTGACAACTCCATACCTTAGGCTATGCTCACAATTAAGTATGCTTACCAGCTGTCACCATACAATGCTAGCACTATACTGTTGACTATATATTCCCTATGCTATGCCTTTTATCTCTGTGACTTACTTTATAAATGGAAGCCTGTATCTCCCACTGCCACTTCACCCATTTTATGCACCTCCCCTCCTCTGGCAACCGTCAGTTTTCTGTGTCTATGGGTCTGTTTCTGGTTTTTGTTTGTTGATTCATTTGCTCTTTAGATTCCACGTGTAAATGAAATTGTGAAATTTTTCCTCCTCTTTCTGACTTATTTCATTTAGCTTAATATCCTCTAGGTCTAACCATGTTGTTGCATTTGGCAAGATTTCTTTTTTATAGCTAATACTCCATTGTGTGTGTGTGTGTACACATGCACATATACATATATACTATTGTATGTATTATGAAATATATATGTATTCATTGTGTGTGTATACATATACATATATATGTATATGTATGTGTGTATATATATAATCAATCACATCTTTATCCATTCATCTGCCAGACACTAGGAGTTGCTTTCATATCATGGCTATTTTAAATAACACTGAAATAAACATAGGGATGCATATATTTTTTCAAATAAATATTTTCATTTTCTTTGAGTAAATACCCAGCAGTGGAATTACTGGGTCATATGATATTTCTATTTTTAATATTTTGAGGAGTTTCCATACTGTTTTCACAATGGCTAACCCAGTTTCCATTCCCACCAGCCGTGCATAAGGGTTCCTTTTTCTCCACGTCATTGCCAACACTTGTCATTTGTCTTTTTTATTCTAGCCATTTTGGCAAATGTAAGTTAATAGCTCACAGTGGTTTTGATTTGCATTTCCTGAATTAGTGATGTTGAACTTGTTTTATGTATCTATATGGCCATCTATGTGTCATCTTTGGAAAAATGTCTACTCAGGTTCTCTGACCATTTTTGAATTGTATTATTTGGTTTTTTGGTGTTGAGATGTATGCCTAAGGAAACAGATATACAAAAATGTCGCTAGGACCCGTGTCAAAGAGATTACAGCCTATGTTTTCTTTTAGAAATTTTATGGTTTTATGTCTCACATTTAGGTCTTTAATCAATTTTGAATTTCTGTGTGTGTATGGTGTAAGAAAGTTGTTGAGTCCATTTTTTTAATTTTATTTTGTCACTGTTCCAAGATTCATTGTTCATGCACCACACCCAGTGCTGCATGCAATACGTGCCCTCCTTAATACCCACCACCAGGCCCTTCCAACCCCCCACCATACCCCCAAACCCTCAGTTTGTTTCTCAGAGTCCACAGTCTCTCATGGTTCATCTCCCCCTCCGATTTCCCCCAACTCACTTATCCTCTCCCTCACCCGATGTCCTCTGTGTTATTCCTTATGTTCCACAAGTAAGTGAAACCATATGATAATTGACTCTCTCTGCTTGACTAATTTCACTCAGCATAATTTTCTCCAGTCCCATCATTGTTGATTAAAAAGTTGGGTGTTCATCCTTTCTGATGGAGGAATAATACTCCATTATATATATGGAGCATATCTTCTTTTTGCATGTAGCTGTCTGGTGTTACCATTTATTGAAGATATGATCTTTTTTCCATTGTATAATTTTTGCCTTCTTTGTTGTAGATTAATTGACCATTTCGGCTTGCGTTGGTTTCTCAACTCTTCTTTTCTGTTGATCTATGTGTCTAATTTTGTGCCAGTACCATACTGTTTTGAGTAGTACAGCTCTGTAGTAGTATATCTTGAAATTTGGGATTGTGATACCCTCAGCTTTTTCTTTCTAAATTTCTTCAGGGTCTTTTGTGGTTCCATACAAATATTAGTATTATTTGTTCTAGTTCTGTGAAAAATGTTGTTGGTATTTTGACAGGGATTGCATTGAATCTATAGATTGCTTTGGGTAGTATGGACATTTTAACAGCATTAATTCTTCCAGGGGTATGGAATATCTTTCCATTAGTCTGTTTTCTTCATTTTCTTTCAACAGTATTCAGTAGTTTTCAGAGTACAGGTCTTTCCCCTCTTTGGTTAAGTTTATTCCTAGGTATTTTATACTTTTGGGGGTGATGGTAAATGGAATTATTTTCTTAATTTCTTTTCCTGCTACTTTTGTGGAAACAGCCATTTTGTATATTAATTTTGTATCATGCAACTCCACTGAATTCATTTATTCTGGTAGTTTTTTGGTGTGATCTTTAGGGCTTTTTATTTATACTATCATGTCATCTGCAAATAATGAGAGTTTTATACATCTTTCTTACCAATTTGGATGCTTTTTATTTCATTTCCTCGTGTGATTGCAGTGGCTGGGATTTCCAGTACTATGCTATATAAAAGTGGTGAGAGTGGACATCCTTGTCTCCTTCCTGATCTTAAAGGAAAAGCTTTCAGTGTTTCCACCATTGAGTATGATGTTAGCTGTGGGTTTTTCATACATGGCCTTTATTTTACTGAGGTTTTTCCCTCCAAACTGATTTTGAGTTTTTATCACAGATATTGCGTTTTGTCAGATGCATTTCCTCCATCTGTTGAAATAAGATTGTTATCCTTTTTGTTGTTGTTTTTTGTTATCCGTTTTGTTGTTGTTAATTTGCAAATAATATAGCATCCTTGCATCCTTGAAATAGTTCCGCTTGACCGTGGTGAATGACCCTTTTTTTAAATGGACTGTTGAATGCGAGATTTGCTAATATTTGGTTGAAGATATTTGCATCTATGTTTATCAGTGATGTTGGCCTATAGTTTTCTGTTTTGTAGTGTTTTTGTCTGGTTTTGGTATCAAACTGATGTTGGCCTTGTACAAAGGTTTTGGGAATCTTTCTTCCTAGTCAGGTTTTTGGAATAGTTTGAAGGGTACAGGTATTAACTTTTCTTTAAATGTTGGTGGAATTCACCTGTGAGTCCATCTAGTCCTGGACTTCTGTTTGTTGGTTTGGGGCGGGGGGAGGGGGGGTTGGGTTTTGGGTTTTTTTTTTTAGCTGATTGAATTACTAAAAAATCAGTGTATTCAGATTTTCTATGTTTCAGTCAGTTCTGATTGTTTATATCTAGGAATTTATTTTTTTCTAGGTTGTCCAGTTTGGGGCATATAATTTTTTATAATGTCTTATAATCTGTTGTTTCTTCTCTTTCATTTCTGATTTATTTGAATCCTCTTTTCTTTCTTGATAAACTTGATAAGCCTTTGGCCAGACATGTTTATATTTTCAAAGAACCAGCTCTTAGTTTTATTGTTTTCCTTTGTCAGGTCTCTTCAATTTATTTTTGCTCTAATCTTTGTTATTTCCTTTCTTGTACTAACCTTGACCTTTGTTCTTTTTTTCTTCTTTTTAAGTGTAAGGTTAGATTGTTTGAGCTGTTTCTTGTTTCTTGTGATAAGCCTGTATCACTATAAATTTCCCTTTTAGAACTCCAAAGATTATGTGGACCATTGTGGTTTTGTTTTCATTTTTCTCCACGTCCCTTTGATTTCTATAGCAACTCATTGGCTGTTCAAAGCATGTTGTTTAATCTCCACTTGTCTTTTTTCCAGTTTCTTCCTTGTGACTGATTTCTAGTTTCATACCATTGTGGTCAGAAAAGATGCATGATATGATTTCAATCTTAAATTTATTGAGACTTTTTTTGTGGAGTAACATGATCTGTTCTAGAGAATGTTTCCACTGCACTTGAAAATAATGTGTATTCTGTTGTTTTTGGATGAAATGTTCTGTGTATATCTCAAGTCCATCTGGTCTGATGTGTTGCTCATAGTTTTCTTATTGATTTTCTGGCTGTATAATCTATCCATTGATGTAGGTAGGGTGTTGTTAAAGTCCTACTGTTGTATTACTCTCAAGTTTCTCCATTTATGTCTTGATACTTGTTTTATGTATTTAGGTGCTACAATGTTGAATGCATAGGTATTTACAGTTGTTACATCCTCTTGTTGGATTGACCCCTTTTATCAGTATATAGTACCCTTCTTCATGTTTTATTAGTCTCCGTTTGAAGATCTGCTTTGTCTGATACAAGTATTGCCACCCTGACCTCCCTACCCCCATGCTTCCAATTGCATGCGATATTTCTTTTAATTGTTTCACTTTCAGTCTGTATGTAAGTCTAAAATGAGTCTCCTTATCCATTCTGTGATCCTTTACATTTCAAGTAATTATTGATAGGTATGTCCTTATTGTCATTTTGTTAATTTTTTTTAAGATTTTATTTATTTATATGATAGAGAGGCAGGCAGAGAGAGAGGAGGAAGCAGGCTCCCTACTGAGCGGGGAGCCCAATGCGGGGTTTGATCCCAGGACCCTGGGATCATGACCTGAGCCGAAGGTAGAGGCTTCAACCCAAGTTGAAGGTGGGTTGAAACTGAGCCACCCAGGTGCCCTATTTTGTTAATTTTTTTCCTGTATTTTGTAGTTCTTCTCTGTTCCTCTTCTCTTGCTCTCTTTACTTGTGACTAAGACTTTCTGTAGTATTATGTTTGATTTTCTTTATCCTTATTTTTTCTCTTGTAGATTTTGGGTTTGTGGTTACCATGAGGTTCACATAAAGCATCTTAAGTATATCAGTCTTAAGTTGATGGCCACTTAAGTTTGAACATTTTAAAAGAACTTTTTACTACCCCCTCCCTGCCACATTATAATATGTTGTCATATTTTACTTTTCTATTGATAATTTTCTTCTACTTATGACCTTTTCTTTTCCACTTAAAGTCCCTTTAACATTTCTTGTAAGGCTGGTTTAGTGATGATAAATTCCTCTAACTTTTATTTGTCTGAGAAACTCAGTCCTTCAATTCTGAATGATAATCTTGCTGGCTAGAGTATTCTTGGTAGTAGGTTTTTTTCCTTTCAGTTCTTTAAAATATATCATGCTACTGTCTTCTCTGTCTTGCAAAGTTTCTTTTGAAAAATCAGCTGATTGCCTTATGGGGTTTCCTTTGTATGTGACTTTTTACTTCTTTCTGCTCCTTTTCTCTATCTCCATCCAGCCTTTAACATTTTAATTACTATATGTCACAGTATGGACCTCCTTTATGTAACCAGCAGTGAAGTATGGTATTTTTAAAAGTAACATTTATCGGGGTGCCTGGGTGGCTCAATGGGTTAAAGCCTCTGACTTCAGCTCGGGTCATGATCTCAGGGTCCTGGGATAGAGCCCTTCATCGGGCTCTCTGCTCAGCAGGGAGCCTGCTTCCCTTCCTCTCTCTCTGCCTACTTGTGATCTCTGTCAAATGAATAAATAAAATCTTTAAAAAAAAAAAAGGTAACATTTTTTCCTAAGGGAAAATACCAAGAAATACAAATCCAACAAAAGATATGGGAGACAATTTTAAAAAAACTAAATAGAGAATTATGCCATGTCCATGAATTAGAAGATTCTCAGTATGATAAAGCTCTGAATTCTCCCAAAATGATCTTTATACTTAGTGTCCTTCTCAAAAATCCCAGTGGAATATAGTGTATGCAGTTACTACTATACAGCAATTAATGTTAATTAACTGGAGAAGTGCAGATGACTCTTACGAACAATATTAAATGAAAGAAGAATGTCACAGAAGCAAAATATTGTATAAAACTGTATTGTTTAGGGGTACCTGGGTGACTCAGTTGGTTAAGCATCTGCCTTCGACTCGGGTCATGATCCCAGGGTCCTGTAATTGAGCTGAGTGTCAGGCTCCTGACTTAGTGGGAAGCCTGTTTCTCCATATCCATCTCCCCTTGCTCATGCTGTCTCACTCTCTTCCTCTCCCTCTGTACATCCCCACTGCCCACTCTCACACTCTATTTCAAAAAAACAAAAACTCTATTGCTTAGGCATGTGGTCATAGTCGTAAGACTATAAAAGGAAATGCAGAGAATGATTACCATGAAAATCAGGATAGTGGCTGCATTTACACAGAGGGATGAAGGATGTCATCAGGGAGGGTTATGCTCTCAGAGTGTGGGCAGTGTTTTGTTTCTTGACCTGGATGGTAATTACTTGGATGTCACTTTGTGATTATTCTTTAAACTGTAAATATGTTTGATGAAAATAAAAAATTAAGGAGCTGGACTAAAGAATTTGAAATGGATTTAGGTACATACTAAGAATAAATCCATTATACTGTTATTGGTGGTTGTATCATAATGTTGAATTAACTTGAGTGATTTAGAATACTCCATCCAGATAGAAAATTTAATTTACAAGAACTTTTTAAGAGACTACCAGGAATTTGCTAGCCAGTTTACCAGAATCTACTAGCATATAATTTAATATGAGGCAAATTCTGCTCTTACTATGTTCAGGAAGATCATTACTGGATTAACCACAAAAAAATTCCATCTGTAACATTAACAGCTAACAATATTTACCACTTTTGAGCACTTGCCATATAGCAAATATTGGTGAAGCATTATAAATGCATTATCCATTTAATCCTGGAAGCAACTCATAACTGTGGGCACCATAATGGTCCCCATTTTACACAGATAAAGGACAGAATCAGGTTTTGATCCTCATTTCTTGTTCTTAGTCCCTGTAATCCTTACTTGAGGCTAGGGTATCTAAGAGTGTATATGCTATTATTGTTACAGATACTCATTTATTCTAACTGGTTATGATTTGGGTATTCAAATTTGTGTTCAGCAGCAGATATCAGCTAAATGCCAGGCATTTCTATGGCCCCTATCTACTGGATCTTTTGCTCTGTTTAGCAGCTTGGAACCTGTGCCACATATGTTTGCTGGTGTCTTTCTGCCTTGGAACCTAGTATATTGTGATATATCAAGTATCACCAAACTTAATTCAACTTTACATATCTTTTTTTAATTATATGCATCGCCCAAACTACATATTAAGCTGCTTTCTTGGGCTGCAGTACTGGAAATTACCTCTTGGAGCAGCTCTTTTCACTGGCAGAGTTGCTAGCTGTCCCTTTCAAGAATGGACATTAATCTAGAGGGCATTATCAGAGGTATTGTGTCTTTTTACGGATAGGGAAAATGAAGGCCCTCTATACCCTGCCATATACTCTATCAAATGAGTCCTATTCATTTATAATCAAGTGGTGATGGTAGTCATTTCTATAAAATGTTAAGCATTATGCTCGTCATAAAAAATATAACCCTTATTTATTGCCAACTTTGTTATTTTGACTTACAGTGAGTTTTTCAGGAGCTTAACCATCTGTCTATAGTTTTAACATCTCCCAGTGGATCCAAAGGAAACTGGTAGCCAAGGTGTAAGGAAGAGAAGCTGGACTGGTTCTCTCTGCCCTTTATACAAGATTCATGTTTTCTTTCCTTTGTTTTTTTAAAGGAAATTATCAAAGGAAATAGAATATGTCTGAAGTTTAATTTTATTATTGCTTTACCATCTGAAAACTAGGACTACAGGCTTGGATCCAATAAAATCCAGTTTCCTTTATCCTTACTTGCTGCTACATAAATTGATGGTGGTTATAGATGACCAACTTTATACAATAGTAGAAAAAGAAGATATATAAAACCATAAATGACTATTTTTGGCCATGAGGAAAGCTCTTGCTCATATATAAAAATTTTTCACAAGTTTAAAAATACTATTTATAATGTTCTTTTGGTTCCTTTAAAATTTCTGAGACAAAGTGAAGTCCAAGGACATTGTTAAATTGACTAATGAGATTTGATTTATGTATGCATTCTTTTATGTACAAGGACAGTTTTCAAAATGTGGTCTTGGGATTTGAGACCCTTCCAGGATCTCTGTGGGTGAAAAATTATTTTAATATTGAGATGTCATTTGTCTTTATTACTCTTTCTCTCATGAGTGTAGAGTGGAGTCTTCCAAACCACATGGCATGTGATGTTACAACAACCTATACGCAAAAGCCCATATGAGAATTCTTGTCCTCTATTAAACCAGACATTAAAGACACTTGAAAAAATAAAACAAAGCCTCACTTTTTATTATCTAGCTAATGTAGATTTTTCATATTAAGAATATAATTTTCATTTTTAGGGGCACCTGGGTGGCTCAGTGGGTTAAGCCTCTGCCTTCGGCTCAGGTCATGATCTCAGGGTCCTGGGATCGAGCCCCGCATCGGGCTCTCTGCTCAGCGGGGAGCCTGCTTCCCCCTTTCTTTCTCTCTGCCTGCCTCTCTGCCTACTTGTGATCTTTCTCTGTCAAATAAATAAAATCTTTAAAAAAAAAAAGAATATAATTTACATTTTTTTAGAAAGCCTATTGCAGCATGTTAAATAAATGAATTGATGTTTTTACACTATTCAGTTTTAATTTCAGATATGGTATTATTGGTAACCTACAACCCACATGTATGAAAGGTCTTTAGGGCCTTCAGTAACTTTTAAATGTCTAAAGGGATCTTGAGGCAAAAATTTAGCCAACAATTTATATGATCTTTTTCTCAAATACTTGAACTTTTCCTTATACTTTGTTTTATCCTATAAAAGGTGAACTGAAAACCATCTATTTTTAGGTTGCTACAGACCTCAGGAAAGATCAGATTACTTGATGTTGGCAGCTGCTTTAACCCATTTCTGAAGTTTGAAGAATTTCTAACTGTTGGCATAGACATTGTACCTGCTGTAGAGGTATGCATAGTTCTGTTTTGTTTTGAAGATCTTACCAAGGAAAAGCATTGTCTTTAGTCCTAAAAGAGCAAGTGTGTTTTCTATGAAAAGTTGGTAAGAAATTTCTGTTCAGAAGCAAATAAATATTCATGGAAATATTTGAACATTTAGTTAACAAATATGGTACTGGTCAAATAATACTGGTTTTTGTTTCCTGTTTATCTGTTGTTATAATCAAGAGACTTTAGTAGATTGCATTGATTTCCAGATAGCTGTAAGATTTGGGCTTTTTGTTTGTTTGAGGTATCATTTTCTGAAGTGTACTGTGATGTAGAGCCATTAAGGAATAATATCAAGAGCAGGGGCTTTTGATACAGTTAATACTTTATTAAACCCCAGTTATTTGTACTTAGTAGATGAAACTACTTAAATGTTTCCTCTGATTTTAAAATTATTTTTCTTAATGACAAATTCATGTTTGCCATTTACTTTTCATAAAGCATTAGGCACCAAAATTTTTTATAAATTGCGTTTTTAATGTTATAAAGAGAATGTGTTACAGTGTAAATTTTTCACTCTGCTGCTATATTCCTAGCACCGAGAAGAGTGCCTAGTACATACTCATTAACTACATCATGAATAAAAGAATAGAATCTTATTTCAACCTGGGGTTGCAACTCTGAGGCAGTTTTCTTATCTCTATGGTGGGGTTAGTAATGGGCTGCATTTCATAGGACAGTTGTAATGTCTAGTTAAGAAGTAATTAAAACACTTAGCACAGTGTCTGTTACATAGAAAGTGTTAAAGAAATGTTTACCATTATTACTGAAAAGTTCCAGAGATTGAACTTTCATATGAATTCTTTGAATTTTGATGAAGAAATGCTAACAAACTATTACCATTATCTCTACTTCTGAAAGGTGGATAGATGTTTGCTTTATGGTAAAATAGCTGTTCTTAGCTTGTCACTGCAAAGAATTCCTGGGACCTATCAGGACCATCAGGACCTATACTTTAAAATGCATTTGGCTTTGTACATGGATTTTCTTCCTTCCTTAAGAAACATGTTAAGAGATATCCTTTAGGGACTGCTGAAATGTGGTAACCATTTGATCTAAACTTTGGGCTCAAATAAATACTAAACTTGTTTATATAGAGAGCCATGAACTTTAAAGTAATTGGGGAAGGCTAAAGAACTGCTATATATAAGTTCAGTAATAGAATCAGACTTTCACTTCCAGGCAAAATGGAGTAACAAGGATCAGATTGATCTTTCCCCCCTACCTAAAGCAACAGAAAGTGGACAAAATATAAGTAATTTACAAGACATTGAATATCAGGTGATAAAGAACAATGATCACTGAAAACAAGTGAGTTGAGCCCTACTCTTGCACCAGCATTTGGCCTTCAGAGAGTTTCTAGGGTATGACACAGAGAAGGAATCCCAGGCAAAGCCCAGCTGATTCTCTGAGCTGAGAGCACTAAACGTAGATGGCTAGGGTCCAGAGAACACAGTACCAGTTATGTGATAGCTGCACAGAGGGAAAACTCTGGAGTTTGGAGGGCAAAGATGAGGACTCAGCTGAGTACTGGTCGCTACATGTGTGAGAAAACTACACGAGACTCAAACTACACTCGAAAGGAGTGGAGGTTATAGTGCCTGGCACTCAACATAGGATGAAAATAGTACCTATTCCCATCAGGCATACTTGAAACCTAAACAATCACAGTGCCTTAAGTAGAGTATACAGAAGAGTCTCACCTGAGTACTGGAAAATATTTAGCCTTAAACCAAACAGTGATCCAGTCCCACCTATCAAATCTTAGAAGACCCAAAAAGATCAGTGTCTCCAGGTAATTTAACTACATCCCAGAACAAAGCTAAGAATATTCATAGCAATACAATGCCATCCAGTGCCCAAAAAGGTAAAAATCCACCATGTTAGACATCCAATAAGAAATAACAGGCTATGATCAACAAAGACCAACCCTGAACTGACATAGATGTTAAAATTAGGAAACAAGGACATTAAAATAGGCACAGGATGACTGTATTCTGTATGTACAAAAAGTTTAGAGACATAGAACATACTTAAAAATAACAAATATAACTTCCAGAAAGGGATACTACCATGTAGGACATGAAGTACATGCTAGATGGAATTAAGGCATGTTAGATTTTGCAGAAGAAAAATTAAATTGAAGACATGACAATAGAAAACTATCCAAAATTAAATACAAAAAGAATTTAAGCTCGAAGAATATCAGTGAGCAATGAGATAATATCAAGTGGCCAAATACAGGCATAACTGTAGCCCCTCCCACAAGGCAGGGAGATTAAAGAAATAATGGCCTAAAATTTTCCAGATTTGATAAAAAGCTATCAATTACAAATCCAAGAAGCTCAACAAACCCACAGCTCAAGAAACAAGATTACACGAAGGCACATGGTAATCAACCCCCACACACATAACACAAAATCAAAACACAGTGATAAAGAGAAATTCTTAAAAGCAACCAGATATTTTAAAAGGGCATGTTAAAATAGATAATAATTTGTCACCAAGCAAAAATATCTTTCAAAAATAAAAACAAAATATTTTTCATGCATTCAAAAGTTTTAGGAATTCAACATCAGCCAGTTTACATTTCAAGAAATGTTAAGGAAAAAGTGCTTCAACCAGGTGCAAATATAGATCCACACAAAATGATGAAGAATACAGGAAGTGATAACTACAAAGATGTTAGAAATGCAGGTGTGTTTTTTTTTTTTAAATTAAACTCTCTGAAAGACATCGGACCATTATTATGGGTTGAATTCTGTCCTGTTCCTCCTTGAAAAGATGTGTGGAGTCCTAACTTTCAGTGTGTTACTTTATTTGGAGATATGGTCTTTACAGAGATAATCAAGTTAAAATGAGGTTATTAGGGTGGGGCCTAATTCAGTATGATTGTAATATTATAAAAAGGAGAAATTCTGGCTTAGAAACACACATCCAGGGAAAAGGTCATGTGAAGGCAGAGGGGTGACGGTTCTATAAGCCAAAGAACACGAAGATTGCCGACAACCAGTAGCTAGAATAAAGACTTGAACAGATTTTCCTTCACAGCCCTCAAAAATTACCAACCCTGTAGACACCTTGATCTCAGACATTTAGCCTCTAGAACTGTGACAAAATACATTTCTGTTTAAGCCATCCAGTTTACAGTATTGTGTTACAGCAATCTTAGCAAACTAATACATCCATTTAAATAATATGGAGTGTGGTTTATAAGTTTAAAAAAAAATCTGACAATAATAGAACAAAGGATGAAATTAGAGAAGGAAAATATACTATTTTAAGGTTTTTAAGGTTTTTATATTAAAGTGGTGAAATACTTGAAGGTAGATTATTAAAGATATATACATTAAATCCTAAAGCAATCACTGAAATAACAAGAGTTAAAGCTAATAAGCCAATGGGGTGATAAGATAAAATCATAAATTTATTTAATTCAAAAGATGGAAGAAAGAGATCAAAGGCTATAATGAAGAGGGGACAAAGTAAAAAGGAATTACAGATCTTAACCTTAGTGTATCAATAATTACATTAAATAGGCTGCAAACTTGATCTCCTGGCTGTGGCCAAGGGAGCATGTATTCCTTCTGTGGCACTGGAATAGTCAGTGCCCCAAAAAAGGAGCTCATACCCCCTGTCTGGCATCTCAGTTTTTGCAACTGCTGCCAGGGTACATCACTGCATCCCTGGCTCTGGTGGCCAGTAGGTCTTATACTTATGGGTCCCACAGAACTGTAATCAGTGAAGAAAATTCCTTAACAGCTGCGCCCCCTAGGGCACAGCAGGAGGCATCAGACCAAGGAGCTCAGTCTTACAGTGAAGGAAAATCATCACAACTACAGCCTGAGTGGCAGACTTCTAATTAAACACATATCTTGGGGCTGACTATAATCCTTTCCAGAGATTTTTGTGGGTGGGCCCTATCTTTGAGCTCACTCTCTGCTGTGCTCCCAAGTGCCAGTGTCTCCTGGAGGGGAGCTATACACGCATCTGATGCCCTAGTTTATGTAGATGTCTTTCAGGGAACACCCCTTGCTCACCTGGCTCTCGTGGCTGGGACGGGGAATGGAGGGCTAGCATTCTTGGATCCCATGGGACAGTGGCACTTGGAGAGATTGTTCTGAGCATACTAGCAGGCTACCACCCCCTAGGGCACTGCACAAACAGCAGACTGAGGCACACTCCCCAGTCTTTCTGTGAAGGAGGCATCCTTCCTTGGTCTGATTGGCTGTAGGGACCTCCTTCAGGCTTGGCACACATTTAGTGTCATACAAATCTGCTCTCAAGGCACATAGGCTGAAGACACCATCTTGCATTTTCCATCTGCCTTGCTCCATCTCATTACTATCACCCAGGAAAGAGCCTATACACTTGCCTGGAACCCTGATTGCTTTGCCACCCAGGGGATACCTCCAGATGGCCTGCTTCTCAGTGGAGGCTTACACTTGTCATCCCACAGGACTGTAATATATTTATGTACTTTTAAAAGCTGAAGCCTGGAGGTCTGGCTGCCGGTCAGCCTGAGTCTAGGTGCTGACATCATCCCCTACAAGGACACTGACAGGTCTTGTCATATCCTCAACTCCTGGAAGCTATTAAAAGTGTAATAGGCTGCTTGGACAACCATAAAGGTTTGAAAGACAACCAAGAACTGAGACAGAGTTGAATAACAAGTTTCATCTCCTACATGAGGCCACTCCTTCAAAACTGAAAGAGCCTGTGGTGTCATCTGCTATATAGAAACCAACACAGAGAGTCAAAATGAAGAGAGGAATATGTTCCAAACAGAACGAAAAATAAATAAATAAAACTTCCAGGGGGGGGAATTAATGAAATAGAGATAAGTAATTTACCTACTAAAGAATTCAAAGTAATGGTCATGAAAATACTTACAAAAGTGGAGAGAATGAATTAACACAGTGAGAACTTCCACAAAGAGATGGAAGATAGGAGAAGGTACCAAGTATAAGTCACAGAGCTGAAAAATATAACTGAAAAATACATTAGAGGCATTCAACATGAGACTACAAACAGCAGAAGTATCAATGTGAAGACAACACAGCAGCAAAAAAAAAGGAATGGAAAATGGAGAAAATAATAAAAGCAGCAAGCAAAAAACAACTTACTGCATACAAATGAACTCCCATAAATCTCTAGGCAGATTTCTCAGCAGAAACTTTGCAGGCCAGAAGGGTATACCACTTTATGTTCAAAAGGCTGAAAGAAAAGATACTGCCATCAAAGAATACTCTACCTGGCCAAGTTATTCAGAAGTGAAGGAGACACTATAAAACACTGATGAAAGAAAAATGAAGGTGACACAAAGAAATGGAAAGATATTCCATGCTCGTGAATCAGGAGAACAAATATTGTTAAAATTCTGTACTACCTAAAGCAGTTTACAGATTTAATACAGTCCTTATCAAAATACCAATAGCATTTTTCACAGAACTAGAACAAACCTAAAATGCGTATGGAACCACAGAAGACCCCAGATAGCCAAAGCAGTCTTGAAAAACAGAAGAGGTATCACAATTCCAGATTTCAAGTTAAAATACAAAGCTGTGGTAATCGAAGAGTGGAGTACTGACATAAATATAGACACATGGATCATTGGAATGGAATAGAAAACCTAGAAATAAACCCACAATTATATGGTCAATCTTCAACAAAGGAGGAATTTATATTTAATAGGAAAAAGAGACTCTTCCACAAATGGTCTTGGGAAAACTGGGCAGCTACATGCAAAAGAATGAAACTGGACCACTTTCTCACACCATCCACAAAGATAAATTTAAAACAGATTCAAGATCTAAATGCAAGACCTGAAACCATAAAAACCCTAGAAAAGAGGAGGCAGTCATTTCCCTGACATGGGCCATAACAACATTTTTCTAGGTAAGTCTCCTAAGGCGGGGGGAGAAAAAAGCAAAAAATAAACTATTAGGACTACATCAAAATAAAGTTTCTGCACAGTAAAATAAATGATCAACAAAAAGACAAGCTACTGGATGGTAGAAGATATTTGCAACTGACATATCTATTAAAGGGTTAGTATCCAAAATATATAAAGAACTTATACAACTCAACACCAAAACCACAAATACTCTTATTTAAAAATGGGCAGAAGACATGAATAAGACATTTCTCCAAAGAAGACATCAGATGGCGAATAGGCATATGAAAAGATACTCAATATCACTCATCAGGGGAAGAAAGGCAAATCAAAACTACAATGAGGTATCACCTCACTCCTGTCAGAATGGCTAAAGTCAAGAAGAAAAGAAACAACAAGGGTAAGCAAGGATGTGGAGAAAAAAGAACCGTCATGCAGATGGGAATGTAAACTCGTACAGTTAACTGTGGAAGACATTATGGAGGTTCCTCAAAAAACAAAAATAGAACTGCCCTGCAATCCAGCAATCACACTACTGGACATTTACCCAAAAATACACAACCACTAATTCAAACAGCTATATGCATCTCTGTTTATAGCAGCATTATTTCCAGAGTGGCATTATTTATTTATTAGTTAAACTATGGCAGCACACAAAGTGTCCATCAATAGACGACTGGTTAAAGAATAAGTGGTAGATAGATATGCAATGAAATACTCTTCAAGGGGTTCCTGGTGGCTCGGTTGGTTAAGCATCTAATACTTGATCTCAGCTCAGGTCTTGATCTTAGGGTCATGAGTTCAAGCCCATGTTGGGCTCCACACTGGGTGTGGAACCTACTTATGAGAAAGAGAGAGAGAGATAACCAAAGAGGGAAAGAATCTGTACACAGAAAACTATAAAATGCTCATGAAAGAAATTGAGGAAGACACAAAGAAATGGAAAAATGTTCCATGCTCCTGGATTAGAAGAACAAATATTGTGAAAATATCTGTGCTACCTAAAGCAATCTACACGTTTAATGCAATCCCTATCAAAATATCATCAATTTTTTCAAAGAAATGGAACAAATAATCCTAAAACTTATATGAAACCAGAAAAGACCCCAAATAGCCAGAGGAATGTTGAGAAAGAAAGCCAAAGTTGATGGCATCACAATTCCAGACTTCAAGCTCTATTACAAAGCTGTAATCATTAAGACAGTATGGTACTGGGACAAAAACAGACACGCAGATCAATGGAACAGAATAGAGAACCCAGAAATTAGACCCTCAACTCTGTGGTCAATTAATCTTCAATGAAGCAGGAAAGAATATCCAATGGAAAAAAGACAGTCTCTTCCACAAATGGTGTTGGCAAAATTGGACAGCCATGTGCAGAAAAATGAAACTGGACCATTTCCTTACACCACACACGAAAATAGACTCAAAATGGATGAAGGACCTCAATGTGAAAAAGGAATCTATCAAAATCCTTGAGGAGAACACAGGCAGCAACCTCTTCGACCTCAGCCGCAGCAACTTCTTCCTAGAAACATTGCCAAAGGCAAGGGAAGCAAGGGCAAAAATGAACTTTTGGGATTTCATTGAGATCAAAAGCTTTTGCAGTGTGAACAGTTTAAGTTGTTATCAACTTAGAATAGAGTGTTAGAGATCTGAGTTGTTATATCTAAGCCTCATAATGACCACATAGCAGAAATTTATAGTAAATACACAGAAGATAAAGAGATGAAGTATAAAGATAAAGAGATATAGTAAATACACAGAAGATAAAGAGATAAAGATAAAGAAGATAAAGAGACAGGACTATAAGCATACCACTAATAAAGTCATCAAACCACTAAGGGAGAGAGCAAGAAAAAGAAAGGAACAAAGTAGAACTACAAAAACAACCAGAAAATAATTATCAAAATAGAAATAAGCGTGTACCTCTCAATAATTAAATATAAATGCATTAACTTCTTCAGTAAAGAAAAAAGTTTGTTGAATGGATAAAATAAACAAGGCCCATGTACCTGAAGACTAAATTTAGATGTAAGGGGAAACACACAGACAATAAATGAAGAGCTGGAAAAAGATGTTCTATGCAAATGAAATCCAAAGGAAAGCTGGAATCGCTATACTTTTATCAGACAACAGACTTTAAAGCAAAAACTAGTAAGAGACAGAGAAGGCTATCAAAAATGATAAATTGGTCAATCCAATGAGGAAAATATACTATTTATAAATATGTGTTCAACATAAGAGCATATATAGATATATAAGGCAAATATATTTAGATCAAAAGGGAGAAATAGCAATACAATAATAGTAAGGGACTTTAGTACTCCACTTACAAATCAACAGTTAGCTCACTGGCCTTAAGTAACACATTAGACCTGATGGACTTAATTGATATTTGCAGAACACTTCATTCAAAACAACAGAATGCACCTTTGCTTAAGAGGACAGATAATATGTCTTAGAAATACTTGTATTATACATATTTAAGAGGATTAAAATCATATCAACCACCTTTTCCAACCACGGTGGTATGAAAGGAAACAATTACACGAAAGTAGAAAATTTAAACATGCTATTAAACAGCTGGTAGGTCAAAGAAGAAATCAAAAGAGAAATAAAAATAATTTGAGACAAATGAAAATAGAAATGGAACACACCAAAATTTATGGGATGCAGGAAAAGCAATTCTAAGTTCATAGTCATAAATGCCTACTTCAAGAAACAAGAAAAGTTTCAAACAACCTAACTGTACACCTCACGGAACTTGGTAAAGTACAAAAAAAGTCCAAAGAGGGAAATAAAGATCAGAGCAGACATAAATGAAATAGAGACTAAAAAGACAAATAGAAAAGATTAGTGAAAGTAAAAGCTGTTTTTTGGAAAAACTTAACAAACCTTTAGGTATACTCACCAAGAAAAAAAAAAAAAAGTTCAAATAAAATCCAAAATGAAACGAGATGTTACAACTGATACCGTAGAAATACAAAGGATCATAAGAGACTGTGATAAACAATCGTATGCTAACAAACTGGACAATCTATAAGAAATGAATAAATTCCTAGAAACATACAACCTACCAAGACTGAATTAAGATGAAATAGAACATCTGAACAGACTGGCTCCTACTAAGTGTGTTGAATCAGTAATCAAAAACCTTCCAACGTGAAAGACCTCAATGTGAGACAGGAATCCATCAAAATCCTAGAGGACAACATAGGCAACCTCTTTGACCTTGGCTGCAGCAACTTCTTGCTACACACGTTTTCAAAGCCAAGAAACAAAAGCAAAAATGAACTACTGGGACTTGATCAAGATAAGAATCTTTTGCACAGCAAAGGAAACACTCAACAGAACCAGAAGAGAACCCACAGAATGGGAGAAGATATTTGCAAATGACCTATCAGATAAAGGACTAGTATCCAAAATCTATAAAGAACTTCTCAAACTCAACACCCAAAGAACAAATAATCCAATCAAGAAATGGGCAGAAGACATGAACAGACATTTCTTCAAAGAAGACATACAAATGGCCAATAAATACATGAAAAAATGCTCAACATCACTAGGCATCAGGGAAATACATATCAAAACCGTGATGAGGTACCACCTCATGCCAGTCAGAATGGATAAAATTAACAAGTCAGGAAACAACAGATGTTGGCAAGGATGTGGAGAAAGGGGAACCTTTTTAAAATGTTGGTGGGAATGCAAAGTGGTACAGCCACTCTGGAAAACAGTATGAAGTTTCCTCAAAAAGTTAGAAATAGGGCTCCCCTACGACCCAGTAATTACTATCCTAGGTACTCTTCCAAAGGATACAAACATAGTGATTTGAAGTGTTTATAGCAGCAGTGGCTACAATAGCCAAACTATGAGAAGAGCCCAGATGTCCATCGACAGATGAACGGATAAAGGAGATAGGGTATAAACAATGGAATATTACTTAGCCATCAAAAAGGTTGAAATCTTGCCATTTACAATGATGTGGATGAAACTAGAGGGTATTATGCTAAGTGAAATAAGTCAGAGAAAGACATATGCCTTCACTCATGTGGAATTTAAGAAATAAAACAGATGAACATAGGGGAAGAGACGGTAAAATAAGATGAAATCAGAGAGGGAGACAAACTATAAGAAACTCTTAACTAGGAAACAAACTGAGGGTTGCTGAAAGGGATGTGGTTGGGAGGATGCAGTAACTGGGTGATGGATATTAAGGACAATATTTGATATAATGAGTAGTGGGTGTTCTCTGTGCAACTGATGAATCACTAAATTCTACCTCTGAAACTAATAATAGTTATGTTAATTTATTTTAAATTTTTAAAAATGAATGCTAAAAACAAAAACCTTCCAACAAACAAAAATCCTCCTCAAACTCTTCCAAAAAAATAAGAAGTTGAGGAATGTTCCCTCTATCCCTATACTTTGAAGTGTTTTAATCAGGAACAGATGCTGTATCTTGTCAAATGCTTTTTCTGCATCAGTAGAGAGGACCATGTGGTTCTTCTCTCTTCTCTTACTGATTTGTTCTATCACATTGATTGATTTGCGCATGTTGAACCACCCTTGCATCTCATGGATAAATCCCACCTCGTCATGGTGGATGATCTTTTTAATGTGCTGTTGGATCCTATTAGCTAGGATCTTGTGGAGAATCTTGGCATCCATATTCATTAGGGATATTGGTCTGAAATTCTCCTTTTTGATGGGGTCTTTTCCTGGTTTGGGGATCAAGGTAATGCTGGCTTCACAGAAAGAGTCTGGAAGTTTTCCTTCTGTTTCTATTTTTTGAAGCAGCTTCAGGAAAATAGGTATTATTTCTTCTTTGAATGTTTGGTAGAATTCTCCAGGGAATCCGTCAGGTCCTGGGCTCTTGGTTTTTGTGAGGTTTTTGATCACTGCTTTAATCTCGTTACTGATACCAAAACCAGACAAGGATTCCACAAGAAAAGAAAAGAAAATTCCGGGAACGTGTCCCTAACACATAGATACAAAAATCCCCAACAAAATATAAGCAAACTGAATTCTGTAGTACATTAAAAGAATGTATCAAGTGGGATTTATTCCAAGGATGCAAGGATGGTTTAACATCCACAAAATCAATATGACACACCTTAGTAACAAAATAAAGGGTAAAAATCATTTCATTTTGATAGATGTGGAAAAGGATTTAATAAAATACAACATCAACATCACTTATGATAAAAACTCTCAACAAAGTGGTGAGGGAGAGAACGTACCTCAACATAGTAGAAAGGTTAAGTATGACCAGCCTACAGCTAACATCATGTTCAACTGTGAAAAGCTTTTCAGTTTTTCTGTTAAGATCAGGAACAAGACAAGGATACCCACTCTTTCCACTTTTATTCAGTAGAGGGTAAGTACTGCCAAGGCAATTAAGCAAGAAAAGAAAAGAGGCCTCCAAATTGGAAAGAAAGAAGTAAAGCTGGCACTATTTAGAGATAACATATACTATATATAAAAATCCTAAAGATTAAAATCTGGAAACTGTTAGAATAAAGAAATCCAGTAAAGTTGCAAGATAAAAAAATCAACACATTGTATTTTTATGCACTAATAGTAAAATATAAAAAAAAAAGAAATTAAGAAAACAATTCCATTTATAAATGGAATAAAGTACCAAGGAATAAATCTGACCAAGGAGGTGAAAGACTTGTATATTGAAAACTACAATAATAAAAGAAACTGAATATATAAATAAATGGCAAGATGATCTGTGTCATAGATTCAAAGACTGTTGTTTAATATCATACTAACCAAACCACTTCACAGATTCAGTGCAATCCCTATCACAATTGCAGTGTCATTTTTCACAGAAACAGAACAGTTTTAAAATTTAATTGGAATCATCAGAGACCCCCAAATAGTGAAAATGGTCTTGGGAAAGAAGAAACTGGAGGCATTACACTACCTGATTTCAAACTATATTACAGAGCTATGATGATTAAATCTCTAGGATACTGGTATTAAAATCTACACATAGAATAGAGGGCCTAGAAATAAACCCATATATATATGGTCAATTAATTTATAACAGAGGAGCAGAGAATATACAGAGGGAAGAGGTCAGTCTCTTCAGTAAATGGTGCTGAGAAAATTGGACATCACGTGCAAAGGAATGAAATGGGACCACTACACACCAAAACTAAAAATGGATTAAGGACTTGGACATGGATCAGAAGCCATAAAACTCCTCTGAGAAAACTTGGGTGTAATCATGGTGATTATCAGTCATGGTGATATTTTAAATCTGATTACCAAAACCAAAGGCAACAAATGCAAAACTAAACAAGTGAGACTACAGCAAACTAAAAAGCTTCTACAAAGGAAACCAGTAACAGCATGAAAAGGCAACCTACAGAATGGAAAAAAGTATCTGCAAGTCATTTTACATCAGATAAGGGACTACTATCTAAAATATATTTTAAAACTCACAATTCAATAGCAAAGAATAAACTGTCAATAGATAAATTTTATTAAACAGCTAATACCTGACTTAAAATACGTATTAAAGTCAACTTACGGGGTGCCTGGGTGGCTCAGTGGGTTAAGCCTCTGCCTTCAGCTCAGGTCATGATTTCGGGATCCTGGGATCGAGTCCCACATCGGGCTCTCTGCTGGGCGGGGAGCCTGCTTCCTCCTCCTCTCTCTCTCTACCTGCCTCTCTGCCTACTTGTGATCTCTCTCTGTCAAATAAATAAATAAAATTTAAAAAAAAAATTTTTTTTAAAGTCAACTTACATGATGGGAACTACCACAATGAAGTGAATATACAGCACTGCATAATTTGCTGAATGTTACAACTTCGTGGTAATGATTCAGAATAAATATCCTAACAGCGCAATAGAGTCAGGAAAAAAGCTATACTAGGCATCAAGATTGGAAAGAATCAAAACTGTCTTTATTCATATATGACATTGATCATCCATTAGATTATTCCTTGGAATCTACAGGGAAGCTACTAGAATAAATGAGTTTAGCAGGGTTGCAAGATAAGAGATCAAGACAAGGGGCGCCTGGGTGGCTCAGTGGGTTAAAGCCTCTGCCTTCGGCTCGGGTCATGATCCCAGGGTCCTGGGATCGAGCCCCACATCGGGCTCTCTGCTCCGCGGAGAGCCTGCTTCCTCCTCTCTCTCTCTGCCTGCCTCTCTGCCTACTTGTGATCTCTGTCTGTCAAATAAATAAATAAAATCTTTAAAAAAAAAAAAAAGAGATCAAGACAAGAGTCAACTGGTATAGATGAAAAATAGATATATAGATGCAAAAGAGTGGATGAATCTCAAAATAATTGTATTGTGTGGAAGAAGCCAGGCAAATCAAGACGACATTATTTTGTCTTACTCCGTTCATATAAAATTTTATGAAATACAAACTAAATCTGGGGCACCTGGGTGGCTCAGTGGGTTAAGCCACTGCCTTCAGCTCAGGTCATGGTCTCAGGGTCCTGGGATCGAGCCCTGAGTCAGGCTCTTTGCTCAGCGGGGAGCCTGCTTCTCTTTCTCTGGCTGCCTCTCTGCCTGCTTGTGATCTTTCTCTGTCACATAAATAAATAAAATATTAAAAAAAAAAGAAATACAAACAATCTGTAATGATAGAAATCACATGAACAATTGCCTGGTGGCCAGGAAGAACAAGAAGGGTACCAGGAAGGGATTATAAAGGCTCAGGGAGGAAGCTTTTGGGGGTGTTAGGTCTGTTCATTAAATTGATTATCGTTTCATGGTTTCATGAATGTTTAATGACAAAACTTATCAATGAGTACCCTTTAAATATACAGTGTGTCAGTTATCCTTGTTTGTACATCAGTATACTGAAGTAAAGTTCTCTTAAAAGGAATAAAAGGTGGGGGTGCCTAGGTGGCTCCAACTCTTGGTTTTGGTTCAGGTCATGGATTATAAGATCCAGCCCTGTGTTGGGCTCCCTGCTCAGGGAAAGTCTGCTTGATGATTCTCTCCCTCTGCCCCTCCTCCCATTTGGCATGCACTCTTACACCCTCCAATCAAGAAAAAAAAATGGAGGGAGGGGAAGCAATGGGAAGAAGAAAAACATTTTTCTTTTTTCATGTTATGTGTTACTTTCTCTAATAGATAGTCCACATAATTATGTGCTCAGTTTGTCTACCTACTAGCAAGAATGAGGGAATAAAGTATTAGTCCGTATCATTGTTAGTTAATAACTATTTTATTAAAAGAGCACTAATTTTTATCTAATTTTAAAACTTTTTATTCTGGATGTTTAATAGAATAAATATAATACTAAAATTATTTTTAAGATGATTCGAGCTAATGGTTTAAAGACATTTTTCATGACCTTGAAAAGTTTTGGTGCTCTGCTTTTACAGTGTATAATGCCTCTTTCATTATCCTTTTTGAGTCATCTTTATTTAATAGTATTTCTTATTTCAAGTTTTTATATTGGTCTTTGTTAACTGTAAATGTTGAAGTAAATATGGCTAAGTTTAGATAAATCTTTCTGGTAAACTCTTATCCAAATTAAATTTCAAATTGTTAGGCAGAAATATTTATTTCTTTTTAATGAGGAGTAGAAATTTTCTGGGCTTGATTATAATCTCTTTGAAATTTTATTGAGTAAAAGTTTAGTTTGAATGTCTGTGCAAGTGGAATCACGTAGAAGGGAAAAATTAAGAATTAAAGCTTGGATAATGTAGAAATGCTGTGACACGGTGTGGTGTAAAATCCGTGTAATAGGGTGGAAGTAATCTTCAGATTCTGAATATGCCTTGTTTTTCCCTTTCTGCAGAGTGTATATAAATGTGACTTCCTGAACTTGCAGCTTCAGCAGCCACTCCAGCTTGCACAGGATGCTATAGATGCCTTTTTGAAGCAGCTGAAAAACCCTATTGATTCTCTTCCTGGAGAACTTTTCCATGTGGTGGTTTTCTCTCTCCTCCTTTCTTATTTTCCATCACCTTACCAACGATGGATTTGCTGCAAGAAAGCCCATGAACTGTTAGTGTTAAATGGTTTATTGCTTATCATCACACCTGATTCCTCCCATCAGAACCGTCATGCTATGATGATGAAAAGCTGGAAGATTGCTATAGAATCCCTGGGCTTTAAACGTTTCAAGTATTCAAAATTTTCACATATGCATTTGATGGCATTTAGAAAAATCTCCCTAAAAACCACAAGTGACTTGGTTAGTAGGAACTACCCAGGGATGTTATATATTCCTCAAGATTTCAACAGTATAGAAGAAGAGGAATATTCTAACCCTTCCTGCTACGTTCGATCAGAGATGGAAGATGAACAACTAGCATATGGTTTCACAGAGCTCCCTGATGCTCCATACGACTCAGATTCTGGAGAAAGTCAAGCCAGCTCTATTCCTTTCTATGAGCTAGAAGATCCCATATTACTTTTAAGTTAATATCAAAGCAAAAGGCCCTTTCAGTCCAGACTTCTAAACTAATTCCTTACACTAATCAGAAATACTAACATGAACTCAGTACTTAAAACCTGGTTTGCATAGAAGAAATGCAAAGGTTTACAGAGTTTGCTATTTTTTTCTACTTCTGGATTTTAAAATTTATTCTTATATAGAAAGCTTAAAGTTTCATGCAGAGTGACTCCTGTCATAGCAGAAACCACTGTTACTTTAGCATTTAGCACTAAGATACTATAGAAAGGTACCTTTTTTCTTTAGTGCTATTGTGAAAATGAAGCGTAACTTGCTATGTATTTTCTTTTTTAATCTTTTCAGTGTTGACTTTAAACCATTGCAATGAGAAAGATATGTAGAAAGCTGTAGCTTGCACTTTGATTACTCACAAGTTAAATGTGACAGAGATAGATTGGTTTAGTTGTTTTGTGATGCACTTATTCTCTTTTCTAGCTAAATTGTTATCTGTTACAGAAAGCCATTTTCTGTTCAGTTTTGTCTGGTGATCCAGTGTTTCCTCAAATTTCTGGAATTGATTTTTTTTTCTTTTTTGCGCATTTGGCAGCATCAGACATTTGGGGAAAGATTTCCCCCAAGTATGTATTCTAATTTCATTAGTACAGTACAATAAACACCATTGCCAAAGTAGAATGTTCATATCTTTCATATTGATTTAGGCCGTGGTGTTAAGTATATTTAACTGTGAGAGTTCACTCTTACCTTTTTTAAATTTAGGTTTCATTTACAAAATTTTCTATTTAAGCAAGGAACAATACTCGATCCTGACCTGAAACACCTTTGTGAAAGGGTTTGCACTTGTAAGAGTTTATGTTCTGTCTAGACCAACCTTATTAGGGTTCTCACCTTTCCATTAAGGAAGTGTGCTGCACTACAAGTCTGGAATTATATAGAAAAATTTTAAATTAACCCACTGCTAGCAATCTCATAAAATGGTTTTGACCTTTTGGTATTCTAGTTTCTATCAAAATTCTAGCAGAAAATTTTCTTTGAATATATAACCATTAGTTGACTGTGGGAATTTTCCCTTTCCACATTGATAAATGACTTTCTGTGTTTCTGAATCAGAAGCAAATGATTAAAGAGAAAAATATGTCCAAACAAGACAAGATTAGTTTAAATAGCTAAGAACATTTGGTCCACATTGTCTTGTCAGCCAGCAATTGTCATGTAAACTGTCGTTTTTAAGAGTGCCACTGTGTGGATTTTTTTTTCAAGTGGTTATTACATTAAATTTACCTCATACTGAGGTCTTTGCACTGAAGTATCACAGTTTCAGAATCCATGGTTAATGTTATGTGTGCGCGTGTGCGTGTGTGTGTATGTTCCTCAAGGAAACTTGCATTTTCGATAAAATTGATCCTAAATTTCATAAACTGCACTTCTTTACTCTGGTAAAATTGATGTTTTTGTGCTCATTGTGAGTTGCTGTAGTTAACTTTGAATGTCAGACTTTATTTAGAAATACAAAATTACCCTTTAAGATATCAATGTTTGGGTATATATATCCGATACTTCAAATTAAATTTCATGTTCTAAATTAATGAAAGTAACAGGATTGTAATTAACCTAAAAAGTCAGTTGAATGAATGCAATAAATATTTGTTGCGCAAATATGCCAAAAGTAACTAGAAATGTTTCATTTACTTTCAATAGCTTCAGAGCCCTTAATAACTAAGATTTGACTTTTCTTTCCAATTAAGCACTATAGGTCCCATCTTTATCTCCCCCAAGAGAAGGGGAAAAAACCCACTCTATTCAGGTAACACAAAACTGTGTTTACTATGTTTTGGTCGTACCTCTTTTACCCATATTGCCCATTTCCTTTGATTTGGCTAAATATGATCTTAAGGGCAAAGAAAACAATATATCTAATTAAAGTGCTTTGAAAGTAAATGAAAACTGGGCTTTTGCGAGGCTGGTGTAAGTATGACCTTGGAGTCAGCCTTTGTGTTACAGCTAACATGTTGGTGCTATAAATTTTTCTGATTGTTTACAGATGTTGATTCTGCTTATGCTCCAAAGTGTGCATGATGTATTTTAAGTAGTACTTTAAAGAAAAGTCTCTTTATAAAACCTACTCCCACTTAGTATAAATTTGTTTGGATTTATAAATGTTATTTGTTACTGTAAATTCAGCTTCAAATTAGGTTGGTACAGGATTTAAACTAATACATATTCCACCAAAGCCAGTTTAACATTTATGTGTCAAAATATAAGCAGTCCTGTGGCTTGGTGCCAGAAGATACATGTAATGACAAGAGAAGTTAACAGAGCCTTTTAATACTGAATGGGTACTCTTGAGAATGATTTCATATAGATATAAATAAGTTTTAAGGGGTCTCCTGTCTCACAACAGGATTCTCCAAAATAATTTGGAGTTTCAGAAATAAATGATCATTTGATTAGATTCTTCAGGATCATGACTTGATAAAAAATCGTTTATATCATAGTTGCCAAATGGTGGGAGATGGCATATCTGAAAATGTATGTTTGTGTTTGTTGTATTTTTTCACATTTTGTGAACAAAGCACATTTATTAAAAATTTTAAATTTTCTAATATTCAATGTCTATTACTTAAAACCTGAAAGTGCTATGCTCTTTGACTTCTATACTAAGTGATTTCAAAATTGGGAAGCAGTTTAGAATTCAAACGACCTCCAGAATTTTCAAGCTAGGTTCACCTACTCAAATTCCTTAATTTCAGGAATTGATGCACAAAATACAGAGAGTCCAAGTGACTACGATATTGTTATGTATTGTCATGCTGTTTTTCAAAGAACCGGGGACAACAGCCTGCATAAATTCTGGTTCATTGTAGGTCTCCTCCTTTCCTTGAAAGTTACTTTTATCAAAGATAGTTAAGTGTATTAGTTATTTTATGGCAGCAGATGGCTTTCTCATGATGTCAAACAGTTCTTAATCCACTGAACTACTGTTTGAACTTTACCATATGAACATACCATACCGTATGCTGGGGAAACATTAGGATTGGGGTGGTCATAGCCCCCTGCTTTCATGGAGCTGATGATCTAATGGAAAAGACAAGCATCCTATATAGAGTTAACATCTCTATCTAGGAATGATTGCCTACTGATCCTTAAACCTTTGCCCCTGCTCAAGTCCCTTAATTTGTTTACCGAAAATGAAACAGAAACCAAAATTATTTTAAAGAAAACTGTTCAACAAATTACAAACACATTGTGGGTAAGAGGAATGTATTGTTCATCTCTCTAGAAAAGTGCAAGCTACAAACCAATTCTCTGATTGTAAAAGGTGGGTAAAAAAGGGGGAGGAAACCAAGCTGTCACTCCATTTTCCCCACATTTTTCTGAGCACAGTGCTAGAATGGTATTATTCCTCTTCAAGAGTCCACACACTAACATTTGGTTCCGTTTTGGTGTTACAAATTGTTAGGCAATAGCAAAGGTGGAAAACAAATTTTTCTTACTTAAAAAAACATATTTATGGGACGCCTGGGTGGCTCAGTTGGTTAAGCGGCTGCCTTCGGCTCAGGTCATGATCCCAGCGTCCTGGGATCGAGTCCCACATCGGGCTCCTTGCTCGGCAGGGAGCCTGCTTCTCCCTCTGCCTGCCACTCTGTCTGCCTGTGCTCACTCGCTCTCTCTCTCTCTGACAAATAAATAAATAAAATCTTAAAAAAAAAACATATTTATTACAAAGAATGTATTTTAAAATTTTGATTTTTCTGAAAAAAACCTGAATTGCAGTAATCTCCATAATGGTTCACAAAAATTTTATGTCCATGATCCACTGCCAACAAAAAGTTCCCCCAGATTAGTGGTAGCCTATATTCCACAATACACAATAAACAAAGAAGCTACAACAGCTAACAATTTCATTAAAGACCTCTAAATATTATAAAAGGAGGGACGTATTGGGTTTTCTAAACCCTATTTTTCTTATTAGAGAAATTCATATCCCAAAATTGGAAGACTTTATCTTGAACTTAGATTTAAATGTTTTATCATCCTAAATTTAAGAATAAGTTTAGTTTAGGGATGCCTGGGTGGCTCATTGGTTAAGCGGCTACCTTCAGCTCAGGTCATGATCCCATCGTCCTGGGATCGAGTCCCACATCGGGCTCCTTGCTCAGCAGGGAGCCTGCTTCTCCCTCTGCCTCTGCCTGCCACTCTGTCTGCCTGTGCTCACGCTCTCTGACAAATAAATAAATAAAATCTTTAAAAAGAAAAAAAAGGATTAAGTTTAGTATGCATTTTTCAACTAAGAATCTTGTTACATCTAGCACTGTTGAGTGCTAACTTTTGGTCAACTTCAGCAGTGCTCAAATTAATTTGAATTTTTTTAACCAAAACACTTTTGTCCAATTAGTAGAAAGCTATTCTACTTTTTGCCATATAAAACATTTCTGATTAATGTTCCTGCATGATTTTAGTACTCGGAAATATTGACAACTACTTAATATCATAGGTTTTAACAATTTCTAAAATTGGGTCCATCAGTGGTCCAAAATGGTACCTATGTTTTTTAAATTAAAATTTAAACGATTTTAATATTTCAAAAATTTCAAAAAGGTTTTTAAATTTTGAAATTTTAAAAAAATTTGATTTAAATTTAAAAATTAAATTTTAAAAGTTTTAAATTTAAAATTTAAATTAAATCCAAAGAATTAGGTCATAGATAGTGACTGCAGAATTGTTTCTCAAATTTGTCATAATGAAAAGGCTATGAAGCAAATTTGTTCATATTACTGGATTAGAATGCCCGTGTAAACCATTAAAATGGTATGGAGCATTGCTCAAAATATAAAACAATGGCAATAGTTTTTGAAGCTCTTTAAGGAGAAGAGTCAGGAGAATATACTTGCATACTTTTATTGCATATATGTCTCACTAAAGGCAGTCACAACCAAGTAAATCATTCAGGGGTGTCCTGATAACATTCTTTTGGTCTTTGAGCTGGCATGGGGAAAACAGATATCCAGAAGAAAATGATTTGTGGAGATACTCTATATGAAGCTATTATAGAATCCACATTTAAGCCCTTTGTAATTATTCCCTACACCTACAAATCTTTCTTACAGCTAATTAATGCCAGGCTTCAGCTAGGCCTATTGCCCTGTACTTAAGAAAAAGGATACAAATATGGCCCTGGCCAGTATTAATTTGGTTCTTCAAACTCTTGTTCTGTAACACATCCTTTTTGGATGAGAGAATTTGCCGACACAGGTTCAATGTAGAGAAGATAAAGGCAACAACAACAAACCGTCTCCTAATTAACACAGGCCTTTTCACTAGGAAGCCAAGAACTAACCATTTCCCAAAGCCAAGCATGGATGAACCAACCATTCCCTGAAAATAAGGTAGATGGGCGATTGCTGGCAAGAAGAGAGGCAGGCGGATCAAATTCCTAGAGCCTCCCTACGAGAAGAAATGCTGAAGGAAACAGACCTAAGACAGAGGGGCTACAACTTGACTGTAAAAACAGATCTGTTTTCTAAACTCACTGAAGCATTAGCACCAATTAATGTCCCAGAAAAGTTGCTGTGCAAACAGGACCTGGGAATTTTAAAGAAGAAAACAATGATCAAGAGGAAATATGATCATTTGGAGGTTGTGTAACCAGAAGTATTACCAAGACAGGGGGGGACCCCAGTGGCATGGAGAATGGTGCCAGTTGGAATTAAAAACTATGGAATGGGAGTTAGGATGTCATATATCATCTCTTTAGTCTTGCCTGTGACTGGACACATATAAAAACTGCCAATATCAATGTTATACTTCAAGAAGTCAAAACAAGTCCTTTTAATGAACAAATGTTTTTCTCCCTAAAAGCTCTCGAATGTGAAGAGGCAACACCATTTTAACATCCTTGGTGTAGAGATAGTATTACAACAAATATAGGGCAGTAATAATCATCTATATTTAAGTTCACTTTCCAAAGAATGTGAAGCATGAAATTCAGAAGAGAGCAAGCATAGATATTTTAACGGGTCATTTTAGATTATATACAGTATTACTTAAGAAATAAACTTGGAGTTGTTTTGAGTAATGACAAATTTTCACAACTAGCCCTTATGGTCCCTAAACAGTCATGAGGATTATTTGTGAAATAGGTAATTCAAGTTAGGAATACAGTTTGTGGCAATGTTTAAAAGCAAAGTTGTTTTGACCATTCACTCAATACTGACTCGTAAGTTGAGATCTAATTACTGCACTATTACACTGGACTAGGTACTATAAGGAATGGATGTGTGTTGTGCTTTTCAGGGCTGACAATGTAAATTTTTTTTAAAAATGCATTAGCTTTAATATGAGGCAACAAAAACTTTAAAATTGCAGAGACCATACTGCACTGCAGCATCACATGACCTTTGGCATTATGTTCATCACCAATCTAGATGCAGTTTACTCAAATATGGATAGCCCTCATCATCCAAGTGTCAAATGTCAACAAGCCTGTGCCCACCTTTGTACTAGCTAGTCCTGCCTAGAATTTCTTCCTCTTACCTTGGATTTGTAGGAGTAGTTCATTTTTGTTATCCAGGTCTTAGCTTACATGTCACCTCCTAGGGCGTGCTTCCCAGTCCACATTATCAAATAGTCTTCACATCACCATAAATTCTCTGCATAACCAGTTATCTGATGTTTATCTTTTTCCTTATCTATATGTGTGGCCAAGGCCCTCATCTATTCTGTATCTTCAGCCTAGCAAAGTGCCTTGCAACAAAGCAGGTGATCAATAAGTATAAATAAATTTATATATTTATTATAAATAAATTCATCTTACCTTATAAAATCCAACTGAGAGGACACAGGTGATATTTAGTTTATGAACCTTGTGGGGTTGTCCGGTTTTGTTTATTAATACATTCTCAAAATTGGGATATAGGTCAATTTATACTCTAGAAAAATCTGAACTGGTTTGTAGAAAATGTCACTTAAATCAATACTAAGTGATTTGGGGCCATAGAATTTTTCTCTCCTCTACTTACTCCTACCCACTTAAATTTGTTCTATCTTAATCTCAGATCATACTTTCTCACCACGTCTCTATCAATGCTATCCAATCCCTACCTCCCTCTTATTGACAATAAAGAATTGAAGCTTGTACACAATCATTAGCTTTGCTACACCTAAGGAAGATTCAGCTAGTTGACCTCCGTGGTTCCACAAAAGAAGTAGTGCTCCAGCAGCTTTTTAATTCATGTAAGGGATACAGTATGCCAACCACTTTGCAGATAGGTTTCTACCACTAAACACTGAAATTTGGGGCAAATTTCTTCATAAGACCTGTTTCTTAATCCACAAGATTCACTTACAGGGTTACTCTGATAACTTTACCAAGTTTCTGTAAAGCAAATAACACACTCTTGTCACACAGTATGATCAGCACACAGTTTCTATTATTTATTTTAGCAAATAGCCATTAATAGTCCTATTCCTCTTTTCTTAGCCCTGACTATTCTGTGCCTTCCATGCGCATTGACCATCTTATCTCCACCATCCACCACCAATTCAAAATCTAATATCCACTCCTCAGAATCTTACTGAGCAATTAAATAGTTGGCGTTCAATTTTCTCATCTTCAATTTTTTCCCTTATGACATAATTTCCTCCCAGAAAATGACACAAAAGGTACCCAATCCACTACAACCTACCCTGCAAGATTTCAATGGAAACTACAAAACAAACCTCAACATGAGATTTTGTCTCTTTATGAGTTCATCGAGATGGGTAACCACTTCCTCAGTATGTTTGATTCAACTATCCATTAATCATCAAAGAGTTTCCATAAATATAAAGGACAGCAGTTAATATGAGGTAGTTGTTGGTTCACAACCCTCTCAAGAGCTTCCTGGAAGTAATCTGAAACAGGCCCTGAATGTGAAGGGCAGGTAGAGACCAAAGAAAGAGGCCACTTCAGTCTGGTAGGTGGCAATTTTAATAAGCAAAGGGAACTTCTTACATGAGGTTTGTCTTGGGTGGCAGCAAGACGAATGGATCCCTGCACCTGCTCACGAAATCTTAGGAGCTTATAAAAAGGCCTTACCTGGATTCAGTCATGCCTATCATTCAGGTGTTCTCAACACCACACCATTATCTCAAGGCTCTGTCCTTGGAGCAGCCTGTGGGAGTGGGAAAGGCAAGCAGAATGTGCATTCCAAGAAAAAGGGAGGGTGTGAGGCGTCTCCAATCCCCCAGATCCAGCTCATAGATCAACTGGCAGTCACATCTTTTCGATAAACTTTCTCAACAGTAGGATAACCAAGTTATGTAAGAGTAGGAAGAGATTAGGGTTATTTCATCATTAAGTGGGAAGAAAACCCTTGAAACACAGTTCAATTTCTAACGGACTGACTTCTCTAGGTCCACAAAAGCACATCCACTATTGCTTTTATTATATTCCAAGTGATGAATAAAACCCTATCCATGGGAATACTTGTCTGAATCCACCAACTAACGTATGGCACTACAGAAGCCTTGAACAGATTGGAGAATTACCTAAAAGCCTAGAAAATTACAAGACCAAGAGAGAAGACACATTTTTGAAAAACACTGTTCAGTTCTAAGTAAAGTCCTTTCGATAGTCATGATAATAACAAGCATCACTTATTAAGCAACTATTAGGCATTAGATGTTATGCTAAGCGCTCTGCAAACAATGCCTTGTTTTCATTTTCTCAACAAGCCTGCAAAGTACTATTATCACTATGGTACTAGTGAGGACAGTAGGTCTTGGAAATGTTTAGCAACTGTCTAAAGTTACGGAGTTAGAAAAGTAGCTCAGCCACTATGCAACTTGAGTCTGACTGCAAAGCTTCTGCTCGTTCACCACATTACCAGAGTTGCCTAATCAACGTGGCTGCCTGAATGAGTACATGTATTTGAAACTAGTTTCATAAACAATGGGCACAAAATTGAATAAAACATGCATATATTAAGTGTTTGCATTTCACTGTGCCAGGCATTCTTTTACATACTAAGTTCTGATACCCAGATAAATCAGATTATGCCTTCAAGAAGCTTCCTTCCATCTAATAAGACAAAACATATTCATGAAAAGTATAACGTAGAAAAAGAATGTCACAAAGAAATTGAAAAGGGAATCAAATATTCTCTCCTTTAAAAAGGTATGTGAGGGGTGCCAAGGGGGCTCACTTGGTTGAGCGTCCAACTCGTGATTTCAGCTCAGGTCATGATCTCATGGGTTGTGAGCCCGGCAGCAGGCTTCATGCTCAGTGAGGAGTTACCTTGAGGATCCTTTCTTTCCCTCTGTGCCCCCTCAAATAAATAAATATTTTTTAAAGCATAAAAACCACAATATTACAAGTAAATTTTATCGAACTTCTGTGAGAGGTTTTATTTTCCCCTAAAATCTGTTCTAAAGCATTGAAAAAAAAATCATAAAGAAAAAGGGCACTTTGAACTGTAACTGAATCAAATTTGGAGAGCACACAGATAAAATTACAAGTGATACTAATTTTCTATTGCTGCTGTAACAAATTGCCACAGACTTATTGGCTTAAAAAAATATATTATCTTACAGTTTTGTAGGTCAGAACTCTGACATGGGTCTCACTGGAGTCAAGTCAAGGTGTTCTGTTCCCTCTGGAGGTTCCAAGGAAGAATCCATTTCCTTGCCATTTCCAGCTGGAGGCTACGTGAATTCCTTGGCTCATAGCTCTCTTCTTGCATCTTTAGAACCAGCAATATTAGATCAAGTCTTGCTCATATCATAGCTCTGAACCTCCTTCCACCATCAGCGTTCCTCTCTCCGAATCTAACTGCAGCTGGAAAAGGTTTTCCCCTTTTAAGGACTCGTGATTAGACTGGGCCAATGAGAATAATCCAGGATAATCACCCTATCAGAAGGTCTTTAACCTGAAACACTTGTGCAAAGTTCCTTTACCAAGTGAAGTTGTCTATTCACAGGGTTCCATGAAATGGGAAATCTTTGCAAGGCCACTTTTCCGCCAAGCTCACAGGCCATTTCAGCTCTCGCTATGAATGCAAAACTAGTAAATAAAACACTGAGGAAAAAAACAATTAAAAGTCATATATTGACACAATTCAGTAATATCAAAGAGAACTCTTTTTCTTCCAAGAATGAATTCAGGCAAGGAATAATGTAAGTCACTCTATCCACTAATTAAAGGGGAAAAAAAAACCCATGGTCATCTGGATCCTGAGAAAAGCATTTATTAAATCCAATACCCCTCCATAAGTAAGCTTTTAGAGTAATAGAAGAAAGTCTTCTTAACATGACAAAAGAATCTATAAGAAACCTATAGGAAACCTCATAATGAAGAAACGCTAGAAACCTTTCATTAAGGGCAAAAATAACAATAATGTATGCACCATGTTGCACCATGACTATTCAATGCACAGATCTGATGAATGTTTGCAAACTTTACATATTCACTGAAGCATAGATGTAGTAACAAAAAACTGGGAAGTCTAAAAATCCTTCAAAGGAAAAAATAGTTAACATGAAACTTAGTACATTCATCCCATATAGTTGTTGAAAAAAAATGTTAGGGGCTCCTCAGTGGCTCAGTTGGTTAAGCATCTGCCTTCAGCTCAGGTTATGAACTTGGGGTCCTGGAATTGAGCCCCACCTCAGTGGGGCTCCCTGCTCCCTGCTCAGTGAGGAGCCTGCTTCTGCCTCTGTCCCTCCTCTCCCCGCTCATGTGCTCTCTCTGCCCCTTTCTCTTTAATAAATAAAATCTTAAAAAATTTCTTTTTAAACCAAATCCCATGGGGATCTGTGCCCTATCTTGAGAACATCTCCAAGATAATTGCTAAAAACAAAAAACAAGTTGAAATAACAGCAAAAGAAACACAACCACATCAAAAACAAAATTACAAATTTATATAAGAACTCCTATTGACACCTGGAAAGAGGATAAAATTAATGACTCACAAAACTTAGTGTGATTAGGAATGACCAAATGGCAGCTTCCTAGGTGGCATTTCCCTGAGACTGTGATTCAGTAGGTCTGGGCTAATGAAAAGACACTTCCATCTTTAACAAGCTCCCACGTGATTTCAGTTAGAGAGCCTATGGCCAGCATCTTGAGAAATCCCGACTTAGAAACAGTTTAATGAAGTAATACTATTTACCTGCAGGCTCCTGAGTGGCTTTGGCAAAGGACTGAAGGGGAACTTCTAAACTACACTATGCTGTATGGTTTAAGTTGTTAGATTGTGTAAATTAGTATGGTTTGTACATTTTTTCTTAAGCTTTATTTTAGAGAGAGAAAGAGCACAAGTGGGAGGAGCAGAAGGAGAGGGAATCTTTTTTTTTAAATTTATTTATTTGACAGAGAGAGAGAGAGAGATTGATCACAAATAGGCAGAGAGGCAGACAGAGAGAGAGGAGGAAGCAGGCTCCCCACTGAGCAGAGAGCCCAATGTGGGGCTCGATCCCAAAACCCCGGGATCATGACCCGAGCCGAAGGCAGAGGCCTAACCCACTGAGCCACCCAGGCACCCCCGGAGAGGGAATCTTAAGGAGACTCCACACTGAATGCAGAGCCCACTGCCAGGCTACATTTCATGACTCTGAGATCACAATGAGAGCGGGAACCAAAACTGGGTTGCTCAACCAACTGTGCTACCCAGGTGCCCCAGTTTATACATTTTAAAGCAATTAAAACAACAACCAGGAAAGAAAAACACACACAAAAAAGAGAATGAGGTGTCTTTAGTCCCCTCGAATAAAATCTATGAGAAATCAAAGGAAGAAAACATTGTCAACTGGGTAATCAAGAAAGGTTCCTAGAGGAAGTGGCTTTTAAAATGAGCTTGGAAGGAAAAGCTAAGATTAAAATGAGTAAAACTGAGGGAGAAGTATTATAGATAGAGGAGTGAGATAAGAACACACAAGAGAAAAGAAGGACTTTGAATTAGGGAATATTTCCATTTCATAGAATTTAGGGCACTGAAGAGAAATTATTAGGAATTAAGAGTTTCATAGTTAAGACACTATTTTTGGAGAATCTTGGTTATAGGGCTAAATATTTTGACTGTACAATTAGTGAAAAATAACTGGAAGATTTCAAGCCTAAGAATCGTGTAATAGACTAATATTCTAAGAGGGTTCATTGGAGACCAGGTGCACTGAAGGGCAGAAACTGGAAGCTGGAGGCTACAGTCCTTTGCAAAAGAAATGAGCATGATTTGTGGCAGAGACATGGAGACAGGCAGAAGGAGGCCCGGCTCGGAGTAGAGAATACAGGAGGAAGAGGTAAGGAGAGAGAAGTTTGCCCTGAGAGGTTCTGCATTTGGGGAAGTATAAAATGTGACCAGATTTCGGGAGCGCCTAAAGATAGGCTTGGGGATCGGCTGCAGAGAAGTCAAAATTAACATCAAGATCTAGCTAAGGGTGCAGAGAAACGAAAAAAGGAGCAAAATGGAGTTTAGAGAAAAATCTCTTCAGGAGGTAGTAGACCAATTTTTAAAACAATTCCAACAAAGGAAAGAAAAAGTAGTGGGATGTGTAGGATGAGAAGTAGAACACAGATCTCGGTCAAGCACACCACCACCTCTCCACCACTACCCTCACTGGCCTGGAAATTTGTTTCATTTTTCTATTGGCTAGAAAAGTGATTCTCAAATATTGCGCTTAACCAGAATCACCTAGGAATGAGGACGTTAAAGCAAAGACTACTAGGATGGAGGGAGCAACCCTACAACTTATTATTCAGTAGGTTTTATGCAGCATCTCAAATTTGGTGTATTTAAAAGGTTCCCTTACAGTTTGGGGGCGATTACACCAGATAGAATTTGGAATAGAGGATGAAAGGAAAGGTAGAAAAGACAGAAACCAAATTAACCCACATAAATAAAGCATAAATAACTTCCATAAAAATTGTTACACATTTCAAAGAAAACTATTATATTCTTAGGATATGTGGGAAAGTAATAATTAGAGGAGAAAGGCAAAGCTGAGCTAAATTTCTTCACTTCAAAAAGTCAAAAGTTTGTGTTTTGTCCTTGTTTTTATAATTAGATGTGACAAAGATGAAAGAAAGGGTATTATATATTGAATATTTGTAGCCTTCTCCCTTCCCCTTATTCCCCAGAAACAAGGTTTCTGGCCCTGTGCTGAGCTCAGGGTATTAAGTAGCTGATCTAAAAAATTAGAGAAGGGGAAAACTAAATGAAGCCCTGAGAGGCTGTACTGATCTGTAAAAATGAAAATGGCTTAGTAATGGAGAACCTACTCAGTGTCAGGCATTGTTCCAAATACTTGACATACATTAACTCATTTAATCTTCACAGCAACCCTATGAATAAATACTACTTCCATTTTACAAATGGGGCTAGTCAGAGCTTCAAACAGAATCGAATTCAAACAGTCCAGCTCCAGAACACTCAGTCTTAACCACTACCCTGTCCTGCTTCTCATAAGAAATACCAAACAGCTAAGCCAAGGAGTAAAACCGAGAGGACAAGAAACCAGCGCAACACTTGGGACAAGATATTCTGGGAAAGTATATGTGGAACAGAAAAATAAAAGATATCCAATAAGTTCTCAAAAATTAATTTTTTTTCAAAAATTAAATTTATAAATGAAATATGTGAAGTGATAGGGCATACTTTTTTAAACTACCAACTTAGGAAATCTTGATTAAATGGTCAGTGTTCTGAAAACATATCCATTACTAAAATAAACTCAAGGAGGAATAAAAATCTGAAAGACCAGTGGGCATAGAATATGTTCTAGTAGCAAAGAGGTTACCTCTCAGAAAGATGCCTCCATCTTTTCCTGAAGGAAGGATTTAGTCCCTTCAAACTTAAAGATGATTTCCATACCAAATCACCTGTTGCACCAAATAGAAAAAAAGGGGAAAGCTATCATACTCATTCAATAGAACAAATATACTACTTATACCAAAACCTAAAAAGATAATACTAGAAAATAAAACCATGTACACTGGGGCGCCTGGGTGGCTCAGTGGGTTAAGCCTCTGCTCACGTCACGATCCCAGGGTCCTGGGATGGAGCCCCGCATGGGACTCTGTGCTCAGCGGGGAGCCTGCTTCCCCCTCTCTCTCTGCCTGTCTCTCTGCCTATTTGTGATCTCTCTCTGTATAAAATCTTTAAATCTGTATAAAATCTCTCTGAATAAATCTCTCTGTATAAAATCTCTCTGAATAAAATCTTTAAAAAAAAAAAGCAACCATGTACACCTCTTATCAATATCAAAAATAAAATCTTGAACACTTAATTTAATAATTCACTAAAAGACCAATGAGGATTTATTCCAGAATCACAAAGATAGATCAATCGTAGGAGTAGTTAGTATGAGAGGTTAACCTATCAGTGGATCAATGAGGGAAAACCATATGAACATCTCGAAAGATCCTTAAAAAGAATTTGAAATTGGGATGCCTGGGTGGCTCAGTGGGTTAAGCGTTTGCCTTCGGCTCAGGTCATGATCCCAGGGCTAGGATCAAGCCTCACATCAGGCTCCCTGCTTGGTGAGGATACTGCTTCTCCCTCTGCCTCTTGCTCCCCCTGCTTGTGCCCACTCTCTCTCTCTCAATCTCTCAAATAAATAAATAAAATGTTAAAAAAAAAAAGAATTTGAATTCAAAACCAGCATCTGAAACAAAACACACAATGAAAAATTTCTTAAGAATGAACAAAATGTATTCTTTAAATATTCCCTGTAAATTAACCATCAAGATTATATTTAATAATGAAAATCCTAGAAGTGTTTCCATTCATGTCACGAACATGCCAAGACCTGCTTTCACTGCTTAAACAAAAATAATTACGGAATTAAAAATTAAGAGGCATAATAAATGGAAAAAGCAAATAAGTGATTATTATTATTTTTAGGAAAAAAGTGCTTAATATTAAAAAATTTAGTGAGATGGTCAAATGCTTTAAAATGTAATATGTTTTCTAGAAAGTAATACTCAGAAAATAAAAAACAAAATTTGAGAAGACAATATCAGCATATGCAATAATAGCTCCTTCCTATATTGACTCCAGAGAAATAAGAGAGAATATGTTTTAAATCATTTGATATAAAAATAGCTACACTGAAAATTAGAAGGTAAGTTTCCAAAGAACCATGAGCCCTCTTTAAGAATGGAAAGCAAACAATACTTTTTCAGTCTAAAAGACTATAACAGAAAGACTCAGGGACCACAGCTGGGAAGCCCCAGCAGCAAAGAGAGATGAAGCTCCTAATACCTGAAAAAAAGTCACCGCCATGAAAGTCGGCAAATCCAACAAATGGAAGAACTTCGAAGCTGATGAAATGGAGTAAAAGGAGCATTCAGAACACACTTAAAACAGGTATGTTTAGTATCCTTAAAGGAGGAAAATGCCATAAAATGACAAAGAGATCATTAAAGGGTAGCAGATACTTCCCCCTCTCTTTCTGCCTGCCTCTCTGCCTACTTTTCCCCTTAATACTTCAAGGGGAAAGGAGGCAGGGAAGGAAGGAAGGAAGGAAGGAAGGAAGGAAGGAAGGAAAAGAAAAAAGAAAGTAGAAGCCTAGGAAAAAAATTTTTAAATAGCCTAAGAAATAAATTACTGGCCATGAGATTAAAGCAAAGAATTCTTCCAGAAAAAAGCACAAAAAAGTAAAGAGGTAAAAAAATAGGAAAGAAACATGAAGATTAGATACAGTTCCAACATATTTCAGAAATCAGAGTTCCAGATACTAGAGAAAAGGAGAAGGAAATACTGAAAAAAATAATGCCAACATTTTTCCAGAATTTAAGAATGTTTAAAATCCTATAATAAAATAGGATTGCTAAATAAAAATATAGGGTTTTTCTAAACTTCCACATATAAAATTTTGGAAGATTTAGGATAAGAAGAGTTTTCTAAAAGCTAAGAGAAAAGACATACAAAGGAATGGGAATAAGATTGGCACCAGACTTTTTATCAGCATCTTTAGATTTCAAGAATCTATGCAAAGAAAATGCATTTTTATCTTTATTTTTATTTTTTTAAAGATTTATTTATTTATTTGACAGACATCACAAGTAGGCAGTGTTGGGTCCCCCAATAATGGGTCCGTGATTAAAGGAGCGAGACTGATAAAAAGCAAAGGTCAAGCAAAGCTTTATTTCGAGACAAGCATCAAGAATCAAACCGACCGTCAAACAGACCAGTCGGGGCAGCCCCTCTCTGTTTCACAGACTAGTTTTTATAGAGCAAAGGCATGTGGTTGGTCCTGGCCACACACAGATGGCCAATGAAATTGTAACACACAAAGAAAGCTTCACAGTCATGCTAGGTGACCAACTGAATTACAGTTTACCCTAGTAGACATTTGAACCAGCCTATCACCTTGTTCAGAATTGGCACCCAAAAGGTGCCCAAAGGACGGGGCCCATACTCCTTGGTAGCTAGGAGACAGTATGTGCCCCCACTGATTGAATACCTCCACCTGGCCTGACCTACCCTTGTATTTGGACTTTGTTACCTGGGACTGGTTTCCGGGACTAGTTTTTAAGTAAGTTCCCCCGGAAGGGGGGGGGGGCAGAGTCAATTTAAGTTTTACAACAAAATGGCAGTTCAACTGGGGTGGGGCTGCTCTGGCTGAATAGGCCCTTATAGGCAGAGAGGCAGGCAGAGAGAGAGGAGGGGAAGCAGGCTCCGTGCTGAGCAGAGAGCCCGACGCGGGGCTCCATCCCAGGACCCTGGGATCATGACCTGAGCTGAAGGCAGAGGCTTTAACCCACTGAGTCACCCAGGCACCCCGAAAATGCATTTTTTAAAAGGTTATTTTTTAAATGTTAAATATTATAAAATAAAAAAACTTTAAAGACAAAGTTTTCTGCTGTCAAAAATTTAGTTAATTGACAGCGGGACCACAGAATGGTTTCTTTCTGGTAAGAAAATCAGCCGTAAGAATTAAGAGCCTTAAAAATGTTCATATTCTTTAACCTATTAGGAATCTATTCCGAAAGGATGGTCAGAAGTATAACATATCACAAGTGCAATGAGCCAAAGTTGCAGAATTTGATCAAATCAAAAACATCCTAAATTTCCCAAATTAAGGAAAAGGTTAACTAAATCATGGCTGAGCCACATGATGCAGTATTTGCCATGGTTAATACAGTGTAAAATGCTAACGAGAGAAGGTGCCTTAGTTGAAAGGGCAAGTCAAAAGTGGTTCGAACAATAATAACACCTATTATCCGACTTAAGAATTTGGGGTGTAAGGAAAAAGTGTAGTTAAGCTCTGGCAAACACGGCTTGCTGCCATCCTTATTTCTGCTTCCTTCTTTGTAAAAGAGAATTCTGATTATTTAAAGAATTTGTTTCTTGATTTGAGAGAGAGGGAGAGAGAGCATGGAGGGGGGAGGGACAGAGGGAGAGGGATAAGCAGAGTCCCCACTGAGAGCTTAGTGGTGAACCATCCCAGGACCCTGGGATCATGACCTGAGCTGAAGTCAGATGTGCCACCCAGACACCCCAAGAACTCTGATTTTTAGATGGGCATATAGCTACCCCCAAATTTACCACTTTCCCCAGATTCTATAAATACTAAATACCAGTCAAAGTGATGTTAAGCTGAAGTGTTTCATGAAAGTCCAAGAAGGGTCATTAGAGTAAGGGTGGGGGACTACATTTGCCTCTTGTACTCCCTCCTTTCTCTTGACTAGAATTCAGAAGTGATGACTGGAAATGAAACAGACATCTTGCACTATGAGGAGGAAGCCATATTCTTAGTGGAAGGGAAATAAGAGAAAAGGAATCAGGATCTTTAACACCAGGAAACACCACATCTGCTCTAGAATACCTATCTCTAGACTTTTTATGTGAGAAACAAACTGGTATTAAGCCACGGTTGTTGAGCTTTTTGATATACGCACCTAATCCTAAAATCTGGGCTCTACCCTTAGAGTTTCTGATTCAGTAGCTCTGGGGGGTGGGGCTAATAATTTGCATTTCTAACTAGTTCCCAGATGATGCTGCTACCTCTGGTCTAGGGACCACACTTGTAGAACCACTGCACTGATAGCGGTAACCCAGTGGTTCTCAAAACTTGCTTTACATTAGAATCACGGGGGGGTGGGTAGGGAGACGGAGAAGGCACCCAGCAGGGCAGGAAGAGTCTTTAATAAAACACACCATCTACCTGGGACTCACTCCAGAGGAGACTGGTTTAATTGATCTGTGCTGGGCCTGGGTATGGGTGTAGGTTAAGAATCTTCCAGAGGATTCTAAGGAGTATGCCAGGACTGAACACTGTAACATTTTCCTGCTTACTGTTTATAGCAAACAGAAATACCTGTGTTTCCCCCCAGAGGGAAATGATATTTAGAAAGTTGCACTTGATGACTTGAAGCCAAAAGACTGAGGTTTAAGCCACTGCTCAGGACAATGTAATTTCTTTGGACCTTGGTTATTTTACCTGTAAAATGATGATGATGATATTTACATCACCAGCTTTTACAGAGATTGAATGATAGGACATGGGTGAAAGCACTGTGTAATCTCAAAGTATTACACAGAAATAACAAGGGAGTAGATCTAGCAGATCGTGTATGGAGATCCTGAGTTGGTTCAGCTCTGGAGATTGGAAAGAGGTAGGAGGAAAAACAAGAAAGAAGATGGGAAGAAATAATGTAGGACTCCTCTGTGACTCCCTGCCAGAGAGGACTGAAATAGATATCATCATCCATTTATCCTGCCACAGGTTCTGCCTCCCCTCCTCCCTTGATTTAAGAAAAAAAAAAGTTATTTCCACAGGTGTTCCTAGTCTGAAATAATTCCTCTGGGTGAGATATTGGTTCGGCCTGGAGCACACACACCGTGCCTGCATGGTTGAAGAATGGCTGTTCCTGCTATTAGGATCAGGGCACTGCCATCAGGAACTGCAGCTGGAGCTCTCCTGTCACTGAGGCGGTTCCGAAGCGGCTGCTCTGAAGCCACGTGTCTGGCTGAGGATGTGCCAGATGTCAGGAACTGGCCCTAATTCTTCTAATTTCAGGATAAACGTTACCAGGCAGAGGGGTGTTTAGTTCATCTCTGGAGGGGCTCAGGTGCCAGGAGAAGGGGTTTGGACTTTATCCTGTAGCAGAAGTCATTGGCTTGAATCTAAGAAGTGACACAGAACGGTGCTCTGAGAGAATCAGTTACGGTGATGGCTTAGACAGGGGTGAGGCCAGCATCGAAAGGACAAACCACAGAAGTTACTGAAGTAATTCAGGGTTAGGCCCTCGACTAGGGTAGTGACAGTGGAATTTGAAAAGAAATGATAAATGCAAGAAGTGGAGTGAATGAAGACCAACAATACTTGGCCTTCACAATTGTCAGGTTCTTTTAGTTGATGCTGGCAGCCTTCAGCAACTAACGATGGATGAGAGCTCTGCTCTCCCTTTACTACTAGGTGGTGTTCTAGCAAGAAATCAAGTCTCAGACTTCATGCAACTACACAGATGAATATTTATCAACAAGCAGGCACCAAAAAACCCACTACACAAAAAATATTTGGTGCCACAGTACTAAACAGCGTTCTAGATTCGGGGAGCCATTCTGAAGCTGTCAGAAGGGCACATTCAGAAGCTTCTTACACATACTCCATTTAGGCCAGAACAGAAGTGCCTGTACAACATTCTAGCCAGCCACAGATCTTGCAAGCCTGTTATTTCCACAATGAAAAATTATTTATCATCTTTTATATTAATTAACATACCTCTAGTGCAGATTAACAGTGATAGTGGAAGCATTTATGCATCCAACTTTATAGTGAAGATTCCTGATTAGTCTTTCAAATGCTAATTATCCACCCTGGAGTGTGCAGATGAAAGTTAGCTCTCAAACACATACACATCTCACTGAAGTATTCTGAAGTATACTGACAGGATAACAAGCATCAAAGATAGTTTCAAGGTCACAAGGCCGTGGATCATGTTTGAGGAAGATGAAAAAGCACTGTTTTAATGAGAAACCTTCCTGCTAAGGACCAGGAAGGAAGCAGCTGTGGCTGATTTCAGCCAAAAACAAATTTATTGGAGGATACTGGGTAGCTCAGAGGATGGCAGGAAATGGAGCTTGGCCCTGCGTGGTCAGAGAGTACAACCAGTAGCAACACACACTGAACTGATGGGAGATGGCTTTAGCGCTGCTGTAGGCATGTGCAGGCGTCTTGAGTCACTGACACCACTAACCCTGGATGCTGGAGGCCAGCTGCTAAAACCACTCTATTGCCCCAGGAGCCTACCTCGCTATGCTTCTGCAGTTACCCAGGAAGCATGGCTTTCTGTGTTTGCTTTTTTGAGTCGACAGCTCCCGGCTGGTGTACATGACTGGTAGAATAAGAACGTGGCATTTCAGATTCAGCCACTAGACTCCGAAGGGGGGGTATTCTCCAAACACAGAACAGTGGTTCAGGTGGTGGGAATGCAAAACCAACCAACCAACCAACCAACCCACAAAATATATAAGTATAAATAAATGAATAAATTAATTAGAGGGAAGTTGAATTAGAAGTGATGGCAATGTATTCAAGTAGAAACATCTAGTTTTAGTAGTTGAAAATGTGACTGGTGTTCTGCAAAGAGAGTCACAGATTTGGGAATTGGCTAGTGACTGCTTTTAGAGTCAAGACAGGCATCTGGACAGAGTCTCACACTTTTTTTTTAAAGATTTTTATTTATTTGTCAGAGAGAGAGAGAGAGCACAGGCAGACAGAGTGGCAGGCAGAGGCAGAGGAAGAAGCAGGCTCCCCGCCGAGCAAGGAGCCCGATGTGGGACTCGATCCCAGGACGCTGGGATCATGACCTGAGCCGAAGGAAGCCACCCAACCAACTGAGCCACCCAGGTGTCCCTCATACTTCTTATTTACATAGGAGGAATCTGAGTCTGAGAGTTCTTTATCACTATTGATCTGCTGCCCAACCCAACCCCCTAACATCTATTAAATGAAAATGAAGAAATTCACAGCAAAGATAGGAATAGTCTATCAGCAAAGATAGGAAAAGTATAGTTGATATAAAAGTATAGATACTAACAGAAAATAAATGGGAGAGAACTAGCGATTGTTGGCGATCTATTGTGTTCTATCACTTTATTTAACACATGTCTAAGTAACAACTATTGTACTACACCAGGCCGATTTAATCTTGAGCAAAACTGGACATGTCCTGGCATTTGAGGAAATGAAAGCAGACTAGGGTGCAGACAACTGGGGGAGTTTTGTGCGAGTCAATCTGGAGGTAAAAAAGGGCCAGGCTACAGAACTTGTCCATACCTGTTGAAGGATTTTGAACTTTGTCCTAAAGTGGATAAAACATCTAAAGGTTTTAAGGTATTTGTTTATATACATGATCTCATTTAATCCCTACAACAACCCTGTGAGGTGGGTGTTAACGGGATACCAATAACACATGAGGAAACTGGGGTTCAGAGAGATTAACTGACCTAAGAGCTACAAGGAGCAGAAAATGATGGGAGGGAGAGAAGGCAGGCAGAAAGGGAGGGCTTCTTAGAAAGGGGAAAGGAATTCATAGTTTTTGAAGGCCTAACTTCTGCCAGAAAAACAACAACAACACTATTTACACAGTATCTTTGCAAGGAAGGTTTAGTTACCTTTTTTTTTTTTTTTTTTTTTTTTTTTTTTTTTTTTTTTTTTTTTTTTTTTTTTTTTTTTGTCAAACACCGGTTGCACATAGAAAAGAGGAGGAACCAGGATCCAAACTCCAAATCCACGGGACCCCACTGTTGTGAAGCGCTGCCTCCCCCTACATTTATTCAGTGAGCTCAGAGTACAAATGAGAATCAGGCCTGGGCGACTGATTAATTAATCACAGACCTGTACCCCTAAAGCCAATAATACATTACATGTTAATTTTAAAAATTAAAAATTAAAAATTAAGAAGAAGAACAAGGTTGGTGAACGTATACGGGGAGGTGGAAGAAGGGGAAAGGAACAAGCCAGGCTTGGGGAGCTCAGTGCCTTGTCGGTGGAGTGAAGACCCAGGCGGTGATTTTTAAAAGGAGTCTTAATTAGAAAAGGAGGCGAGAAGGGCTTTGAAGGCGAGCCTAAGGAGCTTGGGCTTCAGCTAGTCAGGCGGACACAAAGCCACGCATTATGCCATAGGTACCAAAGAACAGCAATGCCTCCTGCGGTATTTACAGCCCACGTGCGGACCGTCCCGCCTGTCCCGCCCCAGTTTCGGTCCAGTCCCCGGCGGCGGCCTAGAGGCTTCATGGTCACGGTCTACGTGATCCTTGGTGGCCCTCCCGCTCCCTGTTGGCCCGCCGATCCTAAGTCCCAGAAGGCGAAGGAAACTGGACTCAGCCGGCACCCTACTCGGGGGCGCGTGTGTGCTATCGCAACCCCAGGCACACCTGCCGCGGCGGCGGCGGCACGGAGAGTTTGGGCGGGGAGGGGGCCGGGCCTCAGGGAGGAAGCGCGCTGCGCGGTTTGACCCCGGCGGCGTTCCGTACCGTCGTGGATTCGGCGGTAGGAACATGGCGGCCGCGGTCGGACCGGTAACGGAGAAAGTTTCCAACGAGGCTGGCCTGTGTTAGTGCCTGTGGCCTCCGGCCCTCGACCCCCCTCTTCCCCCCGGCGTGCCACCTCCCAGCTCCGAGTCGCATGCTCAGCCCCAAGGGCCCTCCCTTTACTGTATTGGCCCCAGAGCGGACTCTGGGGGTTGAGAGAGCGTTGGTGGCGGCGGCCGAGTCAGGTAGGGGGGTCGGGGTGAACAGCGGGGTGGCAAGACCTGAGCACAGACGCTGCCCAGGGCTCTGCATATTTCGAGAGCCTAGCTCCGCACAGCCGGTCACCCGGGGGAGAGGTTGTGATACCCGACCCGGGAGTAGTTGACGATGGGGTTTGAGGATGGAAGGTGGGGTGCTCCATATCCCCCGCGGTTCCCCAGGCAGTGGGGCCCCCAGTTATGGTTGCCTTCTCCCAAAGTAGAGGGGTGGTAGAGAACAGGCAGGCTCTTTGTGGAAGAATTGCTCTTGTTGCCCCAGTACTAAGAGATTGAATATTTAAGTTGATACTGTCTTCGTTTGTACTGGGCCCAAAGAGTTAACATCAATTCATAGAATCAGAGCACGGGAATTCCCCGACCTCGGGTGCTCAGTATGGTTCTTTCAGTTCTTGACGCCTCTCCTAGATGGGACGGAAATAGTTTGAGTCCAAAGCTGATGCAAGTGATACAGTGTGTATGTAGTGGCTCTAGTGAGCCATTCCCTAGAGGTAGGTCACGGAAGAGAACTAACTGGTTTTGAGGAATTTGGATGAATTAAGTGAAGGCTGAAGTAGGCGAAAAGAGAAAGAGGCTAAATAATCATGGACTCTTCCTTAGTTCTGTTACTTATGAGCTGTGGGATATTACACAACTTTATTCTCTTATATTAATAAGCATCCAATAACTGGCATTGTTATTAAATTATTTCTGTAATAGTCTCAGTTTCTTTCACAGGTGCTTGTTGAATACCTACTTGGTGCCAAATTTTCTGCTAAGACATGAGTACACGGTATTAAAGCCCAACTTTCAGAGACCTTATTGATGTAGTAGGGAATGCAGACCTTAAACAAATGAGAAACAGCATTTTCATATTATAGAAGAAGTGCAGGGATCATATAAATGAGTCAGGGGTAATCTCACCAAGAAAATGATTTCAGTGAGACCTGAAGAGTAGGAGTGAGCCAGGTATGAGGACCGGGATGGGTCTAGGAAGAGGGAAGAAGTGTACCTGCAAAGGGGATAGCAGTGATAAACTTCAGAATTGAAAGGTCAGTACTGCTGGAATACAAAGTTTAAGAGGAAAAAAGATGCAGCAGGAAAGTTATTCATATCCAAAAGGCCTTATAAGGCATTTTAAGGAGTTTAGGCTTTATTGCTTAAGATGATGGGAAGACATTGGAGGGTTTTTATATAACAGAGTGAACTAACGGATTTTTTTATTTTACAAGGGACACTTCTTGGAGAGGGCAGTGGTAGATATAGGGAGACATTCAAGCATGACATGATGGTGGCCAAAATTTGGATTTTGACTTTGGGGATGGAAATAGAAACATTTAAGATATGTATAGGATGACGAGTGGACAGGACTTGGTGAGGACTCAATATAGGTGAAGGAGAGGAGGGTTAGAGTAGTATGTGGGGTTATATAAAACAGACTCTGGGAGTTCCCCTATGCCGATTGACTCTTCTGTGCTCCATTTTTCTCTCTCTTGCAAGTAATTTCTCATTGAATCAAGTAATGGCAGACCAGTTGAAAAAACTGTGATGCTTTGTTGTTTTACTCTCTGTTTCAGCCAGTTTGTCCTTGGAAGAAGTTCAGAATGTGGAAAGTTAGGTTTCAGAAATCGAGAGGAGTCTGCAATGTCAAAGGTTGCTTGAAGAAAGTGCAGGATAATAAGTGAAAAGGATGCATTGTTTTTAGGAGCTCATAGGTCATTTTAGAATTTGGCCAAGCAGGGGCGCCTGGGTGGCTCACTGGGTTAAGCCGCTGCCTTCAGCTCAGGTCATGATCTCAGGGTCCTGGGATCGAGTCCCGCATCGGACTCTGCTCAGCGGGGAGCCTGCTTCCCTTCCTCTCTCTCTGCCTGCCTCTCTGCCTACTTGTGATCTCTCTCTCTGTCAAATAAGTAAATAAGTAATCTTAAAGGAAAAAAAAATAATTTGGCAGAGCAGTTTGTTGTATGGTGGGAACCACTGTTGAGAGGTGTGGGAGGTGAAGCACTCAAATAGTAGTGTCAAAAGAGGATAGAAGATTGAACTTGGAAGAGAATATGGGGGTGCATGAAGATTGGTTTTGTTTCTGGGTGGGTTTTTTTTTTTGTATTTTTAAAAAGAGCTATGCAAATATTTAAGTGCTAATGGGTAAGAAAGAGTGGGAGTTTGAAGAGCGAGGAGGTTGTGAAGTTCTGAAGGGGTAAAGGGGAAAAGATATCCAGTATGGCTGAAAGATTTAGTCTTGGATAGGGAAGGGATACCCTTCTTTCCCTGTATCAGATGTCGGTAGAGGTGGGTTTGTGGTGTTGGAAACTCAAGTAAGCTCTCTTCTGACAACTCTGTTGGAGGCAGTCATCTAGTGAGAGTGCAGTGAGTGGGAAGTGGGTGTCAGAGATTTGAGAATAAGGAAGAGGTTGGATAGTCAAAAAGAATAGGAGAGTGGTGACCAAAGAAACAGAACGATGTCTCATGAACTGAGTGGCATCCATTGAGCCTGTTGTGTGATTATTTTTTTTCTTTAGCAGTGTTCAGTTGTCTAAGCCCAGACCGTACCAACAACCCTTTGAGGATCTATATTCCAGCGTATTTGTTGAATGATTACAGGAGTGATGTTAAAAAAATGCAAAGCCCTCTAGATTTTATCAGTGTCTAACATCTAAGCAAAACAGGTAAAGCCAAAATGTACCAAAAGCAGATATTTTCTTTAGCAGTGTATGGTATCTTAAGAAATGATTGGGTGAAAGGGTAATTGAGGAAAATCAGAATACTTAATTAAGTAGGCTTATTTGTAAAAAAAAAAAAAAAAATCCTTGTTGAAGTAGAATTAGTAATAGTACTTGGAACATCCCAGAGACTGTAAGATTGTCACTCAGTAAAATTCCTCTTTAGCCAAATGGGTAATTAAAGGTTAATTCCAGGTTATCATATTTCTGTCAGGTCTTTTAGTGTCCTTTTTTTTTTTTTTTTCAAGATTTTATTTGTCAGAGAGAGAAGGCACATAAGCAGGGGGATCTACAGGCAGAGGGAGAAGGAGAGTGAGAAGCCCAGTGCGGGCTAGATCCCAGGACCAGGGGATCATGACCTGAGCTGAAGGCAGATGCTAATGGACTGAGCCACCCAGGCACCCCTCATGTGTCCTACTATTAAGAAACTATAATAAGCTGATTACAAACAACTCATTTTTTGAATTTTTGTCTGGTTGAATTCTCTGTGGATATTTAGTGTGACTGTGAGCTGTTGAATGGATCAGTTCAGAAACAGTATACCAGAAACTTTTTGAAGAATTATCTGGTAGATAGGTAAAGCACTTTTTGACCACTGTCATGTTTTAAGTGCAATTTGTGGGGGCACTCAAAGATTAAAATAATTATCTGGGTTCTTTAGCGAATAATTGTTAACTTTTTAAAACTAAAAGTATAAAGTTTAATTTACAGTAAATATTGGTTAGCATTCTCACTTTACAATTTTGACTAGAAAGTTCAGGAAGTGGTTTGCTACAGAGATAGTATTTAGATCTAGAAAGGAGGTTTGATAATCCAAGTAATTTAGTAGCACTAAAAGTACAGGGAAAAATATGGGTTAACTTTAGGGGTGCACTTTAATATAGTTAAGCTTTACTTCTGGTAAGTTTATTAGTTAAACAATGTAAAGACTAAGATTTTATAGCCTGTTAGAGCTGCCTTGTAAAAAGATGGAGAGGATTTTAGGCAGGTAGGAATAGTTGCTATTACTGGATACTAGTGCTTTTCAAATTAGACATAAATCATTCGGTTAGCTGCTGAGTAGTTTTTGATGGTGCCAAATCTATCTTCTACAATCTAAGCCAGGTTGGGAATCTCACATTTGCACATAGTAGTTGAAAAACCAACCATTGAAGTAAGAATGGCTTAGTCTTTGGAAAAACAGTTTCACTGATGGTGATTTAGTCATACTTCTTAGCATATGTTAAGTAGAAGATGCTGTCATTTTTATTTGGATAAACTGAGTTTTTAAACCAGAAACAGGTACCATTAAAATATGTGCAAGTCAAATTTAAAATTGAGTTTCAGGAGAAACTTTATTTCTGACTTATTTATTATTTTGTACAGAGAGGTATAACAGATAATTATATAAAATTAACACTGACATATTTTTTCTTCTTTTTAGACCACTATAAACAAAAATTCCACCAGAAGAAATGCTGAAATAGGAGTTACGGATACGTTGGATTTGCTGGATGAAAATCAAGCAGTTAATTTTTCTACCACGGGGAGAAAGCCCAAATTGCCAGATTACATGTGTAAATCACTGCGTTACTGCTTTAGTCATTGTCTGTATTTAGCAATGACAAGACTGGAAGAAGTCAACAGAGAAGTGAATATGCATTCTTCAGTGCGTTATCTTGGCTATTTAGCCAGAATCAATTTACTGGTTGCTATATGCTTAGGTCTTTATGTAAGATGGGAAAAAACAGCAAATTCCTTAATTTTGGTAATTTTTATTCTTGGTCTTTTCGTTCTTGGAATTGCCAGCATACTCTATTATTATTTTTCAATGGAAGCAGCAAGTCTAAGTCTCTCCAATCTTTGGTTTGGATTCTTGCTTGGCCTCCTCTGTTTTCTTGACAATTCATCCTTTAAAAATGATGTGAAAGAAGAATCAACCAAATATTTGCTTCTGACTTCCATAGTATTAAGGATATTATGTGCTTTGGTGGAGAGAATTTCTGGATATGTCCGTCATCGACCCACTTTACTAACCACAGTTGAATTTCTGGAACTTGTTGGATTTGCTATTGCCAGCACAACTATGTTGGTGGAGAAGTCTCTGAGTGTCATTTTACTTGTTGTAGCTTTGGCCATGCTGATTATTGACCTGAGAATGAAGTCTTTCTTAGCTATTCCAAACTTAGTTATTTTTGCAGTCTTGCTGTTTTTCTCCTCATTGGAAACTCCCAAAAATCCAGTTGCTTTTGCATGTTTTTTTATCTGCCTGATAACTGACCCTTTCCTTGACATTTATTTTAGTGGACTTTCAGTGACTGAAAGGTGGAAACCCTTTTTGTACCGTGGAAGAATATGCAGAAGACTTTCGGTGGTTTTCACAGGAATGATTGAACTTACCTTTTTTATTCTTTCAGCATTTAAACTCAGAGACACTCACCTCTGGTATTTTGTAATTCCAGGCTTTTCCATTTTTGGAATTTTCTGGATGATTTGCCATATTATTTTTCTCTTAACTCTTTGGGGATTCCATACCAAATTAAATGACTGCCATAAAGTATATTTCACCCACAGGGTAGATAACAATAGCCTTGATAGAATCATGGCGTCCAAAGGGATGCGTCACTTTTGCTTAATATCAGAGCAGTTAGTTTTTTTTAGTCTTCTTGCAACAGCGATTTTAGGAGCAGTTTCCTGGCAGGTAAGCATATAGTTTGTTTATTATGTCAGTGCCTATGATGTGTGAGTAAATGCTTGCTTCAAGAGTTAAATTATTAGAATCGAAAAGTGATGTTCCCAATTTCTTGGGAATTGGGAATTCCCAAGAAATTGGGATTTATTTATTGGGAACAATAAATTGCTCATTTTTGTTCATGGATTTGAAGTACTGAATGAATATTGACAGTATAATTTAGTTTTATCTCTAGCAAAGAGGTACCAAAATGTTAGGAATACTCAGCCAGTGAAATGCTCCTGCCATCTAATTGTTTATTAGTTAAACACTGAGAGATTGAAGATCCTTAAATATTAACATTTGAAGGGTGCTTAAAGATTGCACATTAATCCTCTCATTTCATACGGTAGGAAACTTGAATGCCTGAGAAGACAACATTTAGAGTCTCTGGTACTACCCCTAAGCAGGTTACCCAGCTTCTGTCTAGTCCAGTGGTCTTTCACTACAACAAATTTATATAGTCACTTCCCATTTATGTCAAAGGTGATTAGATATATAATGTATCAGGTTCTTTATTAGATGAGTGGCTCTCATAAGAAAGAAAAATTGAGGTTTACAATACATTTGCTGCCCATGGTATGTTAAATTTAGAAGTTCTTTTATAGACAAAGATATTTAAATTGCATGGATGGAATTTATATTTATAATATTAACAAGCCTAGTCTTCTATTTGAGCTTTCATTGACTACAGGATATGTCATATATTGTACTGGCTGCTGAAGATTGCAAGATGAATAAGAAATGTTTGTCTTAAGTCACAATCTCTAATGGGCTAGAGAAGAGGCAGGCACATAAACAATTATTACAGCATGAGAAATGTGAGTACATCAGATTAAGGTGTAGGGGGAAAAGTACAGTCCCCTGTGCTTGGTACAGTTTTCTGCTTTGGTTCAGTTACTTGCTACACAGTGATTTTTCGATGTGAGTGTTTGAAGGGAGATGTGGAGACTTGCCTGGGCATGGTGCCTTTTTGTCTGTGTGGGCTAGGGCAGGGAGCCTGTGTGGGAGTCAAGTAAAGGATAAAAAACATTGTGGGTGTTGCCTGCCTGAGGCTATCTTCCTCACTTTACTTACTAGTTCTGGGGACTGTCAGAATCCAGATGATGATGATGGAGGATGATGTCAGAAACTCTTAAAAAGTTCTGTTTCTTTCCTTCACCTTTTCCTGTTAGGTCCTTTTCCAGCCCTAACCAACCCCGCCCTCGCATCAGCCTCATTCATGCTTGACACCTTTCCAGATCATAAAATCCTGTGAACCAGTTATTGTCTAAGCCACCATATCTTTCTTATTTTCTTATACCAGTGGTCTTCAAATATGGTATGTGCACCATTGCAAGTACAGAAAAGCTTTCCAAAGACTGGGTCAGCAAAAATAAGAGAATCAGTTTCCAGCTTCTGTCCTTCCGTTCTATTCTTATTTCAATGTTGATGTATTTGAGAATGCCTCTCAATTTGGGTGTGGAGTGCTATCTCATTGTAGTTTTAATTTGTATGTCTCTAATGACTAATGATGTTGAGCATCATTTAATGTGTATTAGTCATTCACTTATCTTTGTTTTTGAAATATCTAAATCTTTTCCCCATTGTTAAATTGAGTTACTTCTCTTCTTATGATTGAACTTGAAGGGTTCTTTTTATATTCTGGATACAGGGCCTTGGTCAGATGATTGGGAAATGTTTTCTCCCGGTCTGTGAGTTATCTTTTTTTTTTTAAAGATTAGGCTTGCTCATCCTTTGTTATTACCTACATACATTATCTGCATAGTACTAAATTATTTCCAGACCTTTTTTATTAATGACACAGTTTGAAGAGTATAGGTTTTTAATTTCATGTAGACCAGTTTATTAACTTATTCTTTATGTACTGTGTTTTTAGTATATCTAAGAAGTCTTTGCTTAACCCTAGGTCACAAAGATTTTTCTTCTATAATAGTTTTCTTCTAGTGGTTTTGTTATTTCAACTTTTACATTTAGGTGTATGATCTAATTTGAAAAAAATTTTGTCTATGGTATGATGTAAGGATCTAATTTTTAAAAATACGACTTTCTAATTGTTTCGGGAAAGACTGTCCTTTCCCCTGTTGAATTGCCTTGATACCTTTGTCCAAGTCAGTGAAATATAAGGCTTTATTTCTGAGCTTTCTTTTTTCTGTTGATCGGTATGTCTGACCTTATACTAGGAGTGTACTGTCTCACAAGATATTTTCTAATTACCCTTGAAATTTCTTCTTTGACCTTTAGGTTATTTAAATTGGTTGTCTGACAACGGGATATTTGAGGGATTTCCCACATTTCCTTGTTATTGATTTCTGATTTAATTACATGTAATTGGAGAACATTGTTTGTATGATTTAGGTCTTTTCTTAAGACTTGTTTTGGGGCCTGGCATGTTTTATTCTGGAGAATACACCATGTTCACTTGAAAAGAATGAGCATTCTACTGTTATTGGGTAGAGTGTTTTATAAATACCAGCTAGGTCAAGCTGGTGGGTTTTCTTCCTAAATCTATATCCTTGCTGATTTTCTTTCTATTTCCATTAGGACTTAGAGAGGAATATTAAAAATCTTCATTGTAAGTGGCTAAATTGTGAGTTTGGCTTTCAGTTGTATCATTTTCTTGTTTCATGTATTTTGCGGTTCTGTTCCAAGTGTATATCTACATCTTTAATTACTATACCTTCTTAACATATAGACCTGTTTTAATCATAATAAACACCCTCGTTGAGTACAATAGAGACCTCATGGCTCACAAAACCTAAAATAGTAACTCTCTGGCTCTTTACAGAAAGTTTGCCAACTCCTGTTGTAGGCCAGTGCTTCTCAGCCTTTAACGTGCATTGAAATCATGTGGGGGATGTTGTTAAATTTCTGAAGATTGAAATTGATTTTGGGAGACAGCTTGAACAGTTAAAGGTGATACAGAAACTCCTGGTCAAAAGTATACCCATTGAGTAACAAGGTACTAATTTAGCTTTTAAGACTAACGTGCATCTTACCTGAGTTGTGTCTGTATTGTTAGTCACTATTTGGTAACTGCTACCTGTGGTGTAGGCACTGTGTCTTTGATGCTGTTAAATTTTTTCAACTTAATTTAATTAATCTCCTATTTAAAGATTTCTCAAACTGTGCTCTGCCAGGTGTTCTGTGAGATGTTAATGAGTGTCCTCAGAGAAAAAGTGTCAAAGAAAGAGAAACATTTCCAAACTTAACCAGGAAACCCTTGACCATATTCCTCATTAACCACCTCCTCCCACTGCACCTATTAACCTCTCTATGAAACATGATTTAGGAAACATTCCATTGGATTTACATAAAGTCCCAACCCTTTTGGCTGATGAAAATATCAGAAATTTAGATAGTGTAAGGCAAAAAATTAAGAGTTTTGTAAGGCCAGGACTATTTTTGGCATAACATCATTGTTAATACAACTAAGTCCTAAGCCCTATCTCAAATTCTTTAGATTTTGTTTTGTAGAACTTGAACAATGTTTAACAGTCCTAAATCATACAGATACTGATTAGCTTTTTAACAATATACCCATTTTTATTTTTAACAATAAACCCATTTCTTCACATTTCTGTGAGAGTAATATTCAGATGTAAACTGGTATTTTCCATTATCTCATTAAAATTTCCTTTACTGGATTTCTATTGAAAAATAGTTCCACTGATTGGGTGGGTGCAGACCCAGTGTGGCAGGGAAAAAAAAAAAAAAAAAAGACAAAGAGACTTAAACCTTTTGAGCACATCATGCAGCCAAAGATAGGATCAGTGAAAGTAGAGATAGCCTGAAATCAAGTGTAGCTAGTAGCTAGGAGCAAAAGTAAGGATCTTGACTAATGTGATAGTCTTAACCCTTAGCACAGCATTTTCCCCCTAAGATCCTATTGTGAAGTATAATACAAAGAGAACTTAGAATAAGTTGATGAAATGTGGAGCTGAATAATGTTCTGACATGGTAGTCTAAAAATGTAAAAAAAAAACAAAAATATGCTGAAAGAATAGAGAGAGCAGTTGGGAATGTAGGATGATGGATTTCATTGAATTAATGACCTAGCAGGCATTTGGAATGAACAAAATATTTTATAGTAGGTTTACTTTTTTAAAGTATATTTTTAAGCAGTCCAATGTATTGTCATTTTACTACTAGAGGAGTGAAATCAAACAAAAGCATAGGATTAATCTGTCTTGAGCACAATTGTAGCTTGGACTTTAATTTCCAAAAATGGGCTTAGCTACTTTTTCTTATTTTAAGCTTATTTGCATGTTAGTTTTGGGTTTTGTTAGTTTTACTTAGCTTAATAATATATAAATTTTTTTTATTAAGGAAAAATTTGCATTTAGTAATAATCATGCATTTTTGTGTATAATTTTGTAGTTTTGACAAACACAAATAGTTGTATGACTACCACTACCACAGTCAAAGTATAGAGCAGTTGCATTACTCTCCCGAATTCCCTCCTGCTCCTTTGTAATCAAATCCCGGTAGCTGGCAACCACTGATCTGTTTTCTGTTCCTAGCCACTTTTCTTTTGCAGAATGTCATATACAAGTTATATATTATATAGTTGTTGGAATCTGGCTTCTTTCACTTAGCATAATTTATATAGATTCATCTATGTTGTGTATGTGTTTATTCCTTTGTATTGCAGAGCAGTGTTCCATTTTATGGGTATCTCACAGTTTAATCATTTCTCAGTTGAGGGATGCTGAAATTAGCTTTTGGTAATTATAAAAGTTGCTAGAAACATTCATAGACGGGGTGTTTTGTTAAGGTAAATTTTTATTTTACTTGGTGTGGGATTGCTGGGTCATGTGATAAACATGTATCATTTTTAACTTTTAAGAAACTACCACACTGTTTTCAGAGTGGCTGTACCTATTTTGCATTCCTACCAGCAGTGTATAGGAGTGCCTTTTGCTCCACATAATAACCAATGCTTGGTATTGTCTATTTGTTTTTGTTTTTTCAACCATTCTAATAGGTGTCTAGTGGTAATTCATTGTGGTCTTATTTTCTATTACCCCAGTAACTACTGATGTTTATCTTTTCTTGTGCTTACTTGCTATTGTAGGTCTTCTCTGGTGAAGTACCTGTTCAGATCTCTTGGCAATTTTTAAAACTGTGGATTGTGTGTTTTCTTTATAGTCAGTTCTAAGAATTCTTTATATAGTCAAGATACGAGGTCCTTTATCAGATATAGGACTTGGAAATATTTCCTCCCAGTGTGTGGCTTATCTTCTCTCTTACCGTGTTTTCTGAGGAGCAGAAGTTCTAAATTTTGCCACAGTCCACTTTATCAATTTTTTTCTTTTATGAATCTTTTGATGTCCTACCTAAGAAATCTTTGACTGCATTTGAATAGAATCCTAACTAATCCCACGTGGATAGCTTTGTTCTTTGTTTTTCCATAGTTTTACTGAGTTTAATGACATTCTCAGAATGACTATCATTCTAAGTCATTTACATTAAAAATCTGGAATTTACCATTAACTTGTGTTCTATTCATAATCTCATTCTGACTTTAAAATGGAACATTGCAGCTGTTGTTTCCTGCAATTTGTATTATGTTCATTGAATGTACTATTTGCTTTCCTCTTTTATCCTTGTTTTTTAAAAAAATAAGTCAATGAGACAGAGTACCACAGCATTTGGTACTTGGTATTATTACTCAGCTATAAGTTTTTCAGAAATTGTAATAATTGATTATTCATATAAGAATAGAAGGAGAGGAAAGCATCCAGATACCCAAGGAAGTATACCCCATGGCTCACTCTTTGGTTTAGAGATATCATTCACATGAGATTTTATATGCCTTTCCTTGTCAACCATTGTTATTTACAGTTTCCATGGGAGTATGATGTAACTTTTTGTGAAAGCCTTTTGACCCATACCAGAAAAACCATAATCACAGTTGATTTCTCTATAGGGAAAAGCAATGGCAGTCACTGGGTGGGACAGATGGAACAAGACCAGCCTCACATCCAATGAAGAGATGAAATCCACAGATGCAGCAGTTTCATTTCTGGCAAGATGGCAGGATCAGCCATATTACTTCACTTGGCATGGGGAACAGGGAGTTTTCAAACCTGCTGCCAAAACTAGAAGTGCACATGTTTCATAATTTTTTGTTTTGTTTCATTTCTCTTTCTAAAGTTTTGAGCTATTTTAGTCTAGATGAGAGAGGGGGGACACTCTTTTTTTTTTTTTTTTTTTTAGCTTAAAGGCATTCTTTTAATTTGATGTTTTTTCATTTCTGCCAGAATACTATGAAACAGGAGTACTTTTTTCCCCCCTAAAAAATCAACAATGGTCCTAATTTTGTTTTTCTTGAAGTAAAAACAAGGTTTTTCTTTTTTCTCCAGATAATTTTCCAGCTTTTAAAAATTTTAATGACCATAGAGAACTTTTTCCATTTAATAAGATGTACCACTTATTAACTGTTGTCTATGTGCTCTACACCATTCTGTGTACTTTCTGTGTTTACTTAATCCTCCTGCCACCCTGAGATGGGTACCATTATTATTCCCATTTCATAGATAAGAAATACATGTGAGAGATTAGGAAGCTTGCTCAAGGCTGCAGAGCTGGTAGGAATCCAGGCAATCTGCCTTCACAGCGCTTAACCACTTTACTTAGTTCCATGTGTTTTTAGAGTTGGAAATGAGCATAGAGATTATTTAATGTAACCTCTTTATTCTGCCCAGGGGAAAAGTAAAATTCAGTGGACTTCCTGTGTTTGATTCCCATACCACTGTTTTACCTTTATCAGGATTGTCACCTAAAAAATGTCTGTTTTTGCTATCTGTATTTTGAGATTACTCAGAAAAGATTCATAATACATTTACTAGAGCTTTAACTCTACATCAGTATCTCCTATATAGTAATAGTCATTTAGCTTTTTGTTGTCTTGCTCATAATGACTTCAATTTAAAAATGCTTCACTGCAAATTACAGCTACCATTTATTGTGCTAGCATGTTCACATATTTCTAATCTATACTACAAGCTCACAAAATAAATAGTAGTCCCCTTTTATAGATTGTGACTCAAAAGGTAAATTAATTTGCTCATGTACTCACAGATGGTAAATGGCTGAGCTAGGTTTGAACCAAAGTCGAACTCCAAAGCTTAAGTCCTTTGCACTAGACCCTATTGCCTCTGTACAAAGAAATCACTTGGCTTTAAAATTGTGAGATAGCTTTCTAATGTTCTTAAAATTTCCTCTACTGAGCAAATTTTTGGAGGTTGCCCATTGTTTCTTAAATATGGGCTTCTCATATTCAAGAGCATGTTACCTTCATTTATATATTGCTTTCTAATGATACATTTATATATTCTGTTTCTTAGTTGGGCTTCATTTTCTTTAGACTTCCATGTGTCCTGTTTCTCAGACTGGTTTACTTAAGATGACTCTACAAAAATACTTCTAAACAATAATTTTATCTCTTATGTAAATGCCAGATTTTTTAAAATGAAATTCCAACATTCATATCTGTATATTACATAGAAATTTTGTTCCGATTATCTGAGAAATTTTATGATATGAAAGTGTTGAATGTTTTGACCCTGATTCAAAAGCCCAGCTGAACAGAGAATAGCTAGTAACTACTTTTCTACAAAGGATATTACTTAGAGTTGTTTATTGGTCTTGATAGTATGTTCAGATTCTGCCTGCTTTGAAATTTGCATCATGTCCTATAGTTTGATAGTGAGCTTAGTGTGATTTGGAGAAATGGAGGAAGAAAAAGTACCTATACTTAATAGTTTTGTTTAGGTAAATTGATCGTATTTATTATAGGGAGTTGTTTAAAATATAAGGAGTACATCAAAGTCACAAATGACTTTCAGGTTAAAGCTGTAAATGTTTGCATGCCAGTAAAATTGAAGTTTTCTGAAAGTGCCACGTGGATAAAACATCCTAAATTTATTTTTTCTCCCCCTGGACATATTTACCATCTGTTCAGTTAAGATTGCTAATTTTTTGGGTTGCCAAACTGCTCACTTTTATTTATGTGTGTTATCTTGAGAGTATACTCAAAACTGTTTAAGCTTGCTTACTCAAAATAATAAAAATATTTAATGTTTTCTGTTAAATTTGACTTAAAAATTAATGACAACATAAAATTATCAGTTTTCATCTAAGATCATAAAAATAACAGATCATCTGTTGTATATGAATTATCAGTAACCTGAATATCTGCTTATTTAGTCCTATTAAATATTACTATCAGTGTTGTACAACTGACATGAGAGCATTGAATAACACCACTATCAGTTAACATTTAATTAGATTTTTAAATTATTTAATAAGGCTTCCTACTTGAGTCATGTACAGACTGATTTGCAATTGAAGTTTATCATTAAATAGTTTATAATTTATCAGTGAACTGCATTAATGCAATGTTTTTTCTAATGGTAAAACTATGATATAATTTCACAGTAAAAAAATTAGTTGGTTTATAAAATTCTTTAAGGTAATACAGAAGTCAGTAATAACCACTGATATTGTATACATATGAATATTTAAAGAAAGGCTAGTCTATACCCTTGACATAATTTGATAAGCAGGGCCAAATTTAAATATGTCTGGGCCACTTTCAGAAATGGGAATTTCCATTCTCTTTAAGACATAGGAAAGATGGGGAGATAGCAAGTTAATGAATAGTCTTAAAGGAAAATGGTTTGATTAAACAAAATGAAAAGTTAACATTTTTTTCATGGTACAACATTCTATTACAATTTACGTGTCAAAATTTAGTTCATCACTCCAGAATATCAAATTCCTTGTTTAGAAAAATCTTTATGTATCTATGTCATGAAATTTCCTAGTAACTCTTAGTACAGAAAGGCTGTGTATAAAACTGAACTTCTCATTCTTCTAGAAAGTATTCTGATTTTTGGAATAAGGCACAGGGACTTTTTTTTTTTTTAAAGAAGGTGCTGTTTTTTTTAGAAAGGTGCTTTTTTTTGTAATTCTGTTTTGTAAGTATATCTCTATAGCAAAATAAATAAAGATGCCTGTAAGATTGAGTAGAGCAGCTTTATTTAGGCAGAACTATTTTTTAAAAATATGTGCCTTTAATAAGTGAGCCAAAGACAAATACCGCATGATTTCACTTGTATGTGGAATCTAAACAAAACTAACAAATTCTTAAATATAGAGAACAGACTGGTGGTTGCCACAGGGGAGGTGGGTGGGATGATAGGCAAAAGGGATGTAAGGGATTAAGAAGTATAAACTTCCACGGGGTGCCTGGGTGGCTCAGTGGGTTAAAGCCTCTGCCTTCAACTCAGGTCATGGTGCTAGGGTCCTGGGATCGAGCCCCACATCAGGCTCTCTGCTCCGCAGGGAGCCTGCTTCCCCCTCTCTCTCTGCCTGCCTCTCTGCCTACTTGTGATCTCTCTCTCTCTCTGTCAAATAAATAAATAAAATATTAAAAAAAAAAGTACAAACTTCCAGTTTTAAAATAAACAAGTCACAGAGATGAAAATAGAGCATAGGGAATATAAATAATACCATGATAATGTTGTAGGGTGACTACACTTACTGGGGTGAGCACTTGAGTAATGTATGGAATTATTGAATCACTATGTTGTACACCTGAAACTAATATAACTGTGTGTCAATTACACTTTAGTTTTTTTAAATGCCTTAAAAGAATGTATGCTTTTAGGCAACAATGCACTTTCCTTTAGAATCCTTACCACTGTTTATCACAGCTGCTTCACATACCACTTTTCTGGCCCTGAAGGTTTTTGTGACTCTTGATATAAATTATAACATGGTGAATTATTTAGTTTCTTTCATTGCTATCTTGATCAGAAAAGTACTAGTTATATAAAGTTAAAGGTAGAAATAATCAAGTTGTCATATTGATCATGTTATTTATTCTTTTATATGAATGGCTGACAAAATGTAGAAGTAATTCTTTGATGAATTAAACCCCTAAAACAAAAGGTTTTTTGTTATCTTGGAGCAACATATGCAATAGAAGGTATAGAAGAAAAAGAAAGTAATGAAATTATTAGTATTTGTAGGTAAGATGATTACCTGGCAAACCTAAGAGTTAGCTGGGAAATCAATTGAAAATGCTGTCCTAACAGTTGTGAGAATTATGCTGCATCTTTAAGCTTGTAAACTGTCATAAAAGGTTGATTTTGTGGATAGTTACCATTAACCTAGCCACTATAAAAACTATGTAAATTTTCTTGGAATTGTAGGATGTAGGTAATATAAGAAGAAATAAGTGATGTATAGTAGGAGTATATATTTTTAATACATTTAGGTGGCAAATAACATGTAAATATACAAAAGTCAATGTCCTAGAAGTGCATAATCAGAAAATGTAATGGAAATCACTCCATTCATAGAACAACAACATAAAATGAAAAAGGTTTAAAAGAAACTTAACGATATTTTTACAAAGAAATTTAAAACTCCACTGAGGATTTTGAAAGAAGACTTGAGTAAATGAAAATACATATTATACTTTCGGGGATAGTAATACTCAACAGTGTTCCCAGTGAACATGTTTAAAACTGAAGAAGGAAGGTTTAAAGCTGAGCTGCACCTCTAATGCCATCAAGAGCAAAAATCAAAGCACAGAACTTCAGAGATGGGGTCTTTGGTAAGTTAATTACCTCCCATTTTAAGATGACACACTGAAGGAAAAGGGTGGAACTGTGTCCATTACAGCGCTGTCATGAATTTGCATTCTGACATTGTTTCCTTTGAGTGATGTGACCCGGATTAAGTGCTCAAACCTGGATTAAGAAACTGAGTTGTAATGCCCCCAGCTCTTTGGAAGAAACGAACAAAAATCCTCCTGGAGAAAGGTGTCATTATCCTAGGCCTGAAATGGGTCCTGTGAGTATATATATGTAGTTATATAATTATAGGATTCATTTCAGGCCTAGGATAATTTTATAATTTTATATATATACACACATATATGAACACATATATATCCACGCACATATATATACACACGTGTGTGTTTTTTGTATACGGTGTTCAGATCACAAATATAACCAGGTACACACACAGCATCAAGAGAAATAAGCAGTAGGACCAATAAGCAAGAGATGACTAGAAAGTCTTCATAAACCATATTTACCCAGTTGAAAATGATAAAAGCAAAGGTAGTATATAATGGTAGGAAGATGAAAACTATAAAATAGTAACAAGGCAGATTTGAAAAAGAATAAGTTTTAGAATCAGAAAATAAAATACCTGAAATACAGTGTGCAGGACTAATAGATAAAGCTGAAGTGAGCATTAGTAAATTGGAAGATACATTTCAGAAGAAATTACACAAGAAGGAGCACAAAAGAAGAACAGGGAAAATACAAAAGACTAAGACTCAAAGGGGATACAGTGAGAAGACCTTTATTTTATTGGAGTCCCAAGAAAGGAGGAAATAAAGGCCAAAGGAAATATTTGAAAGGACAGGCAGACTAATGGAACAGAATAGAGTATAAGAACAAATCCCATAATACTTGATTTATGGCAGAGACGGCACTGTAGAGTAATGTGGAATTGTTGAGATTTTCAGTGATTGGAAATTGTCCAAATAGAAAAAATGGAATTGGACCATAAACAAATGTCAATTACATTTGGATTATAGACCTAATAATGTGAAGAGCAAAACAATAAAGCCTTTCAAGGATAATGTAAAATAATCTTTCTTGACCTTTGGGTAGAGGAAGATTTCTTTAACTTACACAGAGTGACATTACAATTAAAAACATGCTAAACAAGGGGTTCCTGGGTGGCTCGGTTAAAATGTCAGACTTAGATTCTGCGCAGGTCTTGATCTCAGGGTTGTGAGATCAAGCCTGTAGTTGGGCTCTGTGCTTTGCTTAGAATCTGCTTGTCCCTCTCCCTCCCCCTCTGCCCTTACACCCTGTGCGTATACACTCTCTCTCAAGTAAATAAATGAATAAAATCTTTAAAAAAAATGCTAAGCAAAAACAAACAAACATTAAGGGGGGGGGAAGCATTCATCATATAACCCACAAAAGTCAAATATACTGAGAGCAAAACAAAGCTGTAATAATAAAAAGATAAAAAGGCAGCCCCATGGAAAAATGAGTAAAGTATTTAACACTTCACCAGAGATGAAACTCAGATTATCAGAGGGATTTAAAAATTATAAGAGAACTCCATGCTTATTCTGGTTTTATTAAAATAGAAAAGTAAATGGAATCTAAATAGCAATAATAGGGAATCAGCTAATTAAAATTTTATACATATGATAGGAATGCCATTCTCCTTTTTTTTTTTCTTCTTTTTGACAGAGACACAGCGAGAGAGGGAACACAAGCAGGGGGAGTGGGAAAGGGAGAAACAGGCCTCCCACCGAGCAAGGAGCCCTACGCAGGGCCCGATGATCCCAGGATCCTGGGATCATGACCCAAACCAAAGGGCAGACACCCAAAAACTGAAGCAGCCAGGTGCCCCAGGAATGCCATTCTTTACAAATGATTAGCATTATACTAATAGGCTTACAGTATATTAGTGTATAGAACATTATCCTACTGTGATAAAAAACATGTATATATATTATGTGAAGTCAGGTATTTCAGAAAGCATGTGTGGAGGACATGCAATGATTTTAATCATTTATCTCAAATATATTTTCTAATGTTTCTAAATTGAGCATGTACTATATTTTATGCAATTGATAGCAAACAGTATACCCAAAATAGGGCATTATATCCATTTTTCCATTATGGGAATCACCCATTTTTTTAATAAAATTCTGGAGGAATTAGAGAAATACATGTTCATGAACAGAAGCAAGCATATAACCATATAGTATGTGCAGTAGCAACACAAAGAATGGGGAATACTACTAGTATTGTGAAGCTATATAGATCAGGACTGAGTGATTATCATCCATTTTCTTGTCACTTAAATGGGTCCTTTATTTTTTCTGGGTTGTTTTTTGTTTTTTTGTGTTTTTTTTGCCTTCCTTTTTCTCTTCTGCTTTTAGGATGCTTAAATGCCCTTTATGTATATAGAACATATATACACACACATATACGTTTTTTTTTACAACTTTGAATTTACAGAGTCTAGAGCTTTTCAAAGTAAAACTTTATTAAAAGTTTAAGACTGGGATTCATTTTGATAGCTTTAGAATCTTAAATTTTCCATAAATTTTATTTTCTTTAATTTTGGACTTTTCACAGGAAAAAAATGAGTCCTTTCTAAAGTAACTTTTCTGATAAAATAAATGAGACTGTTATTTGAAAAGTGATTTAGAATATGTTAGTTTTTAACAGGAAAGGATTTGTTTTCTGGCCTTTAGTGTCATACCAAGAGGGTTTTGTTTTGCTTTTTTAGTTTGGGTAGGATGTTACCGGGCAAATTTAAAAAAATAGGATGTGCTGTATTTGTTTTGCCACAACTTCCAAGAAACTTCCAGATTAATTTAGGTGTCATTGCTCAACCTTTTATACTTTCTCTGCTTCAATCTGTAATTGTTTTTAGGTTATTAATTGTTCTTTTTATCTTTTTTGGAAGTGGGGCAAATATACGTACATAAATGTATATGTGTACACACGTAAGTGCAGTCATACATGCCGTATAAATATGCTGTTTTGAACTTCTTTTAGCCAACAAATGGAATCTTCTTGAGCATGTTTCTGATAGTTTTACCACTGGAATCCATGGCTCATGGTCTCTTCCATGAATTGGGTAACTGTTTAGGAGGAACATCTGTTGGATATGCTATTGTGATTCCCACCAACTTCTGCAGGTACAGTAATCTAGTATAATTAGTAGTGACTACTTGACTCTTAATATCTTCCTAATATTTGTATGAATTTAAATATAAAATGTGATTGCTCATTTTTTCAAAAGTATAGTATTTTCAAAATATAATGCTCTTGCAGCTTTTTTCATTTACCCCAAATGTTTAAAAACTTATTAGCTCTGCATAATGATGTAATCCTCAGGATTCAATTTAAATATTTTCTTGATAAATGTGATTAGCTTATACTTAGTTAAAAAATCAGAAAATATGAATGATGGTTCCAAGGAAAGGTCCTACCCTTTCTTTAGAAAAAGGTCCTATTCTTTCTTTAGAAAAGGTTATCTTGTTTAAGAAAATGTCCTATGAAACAACATGGTGAAATTTAATAGAATGTGTACTGAACCTGAGAGTCCTAAATGCTAGTTCTGTGTTAACCCTAAGCAAATCATAATTTCTCTGAACTTCAGTGTTTTTACCTAAAATGCCAATGACAGGGATGTCTGGGTGGCTCAGTTGGCTAAGCATCCAACTCTGGATTTCAGCTCACGTCATCTCAGGCTAGTGAGATCAAGCCCCAAGTTGGGCTCAATGCTGGGCATGGAGCCTGCTTAAGATCCTCTCTTTCCCTCTGCCTTTGCCCCTTCCCCCACCCTTAAAAAATGCAAATGACAATACCTTTTCTTCCCATCTCAGAGGACCCTATTATGAAGAGCTAATGAGAATATGAATGTAAAAATACTCTGGGACACCTGGGTGGCTCAGTTGGTTGGACAACTGCCTTCGGCTCAGGTCATGATCCTGGAGTTCCGGGATTGAGTCCCGCATCGGGCTCCCAGCTCCATGGGGAGTCTGCTTCTCCCTCTGATCTTCTCCTCGCTCATACTTTCTCTCACTGTCTCTCTCTCAAATAAATAAATAAATAATAAATAAATAAAAATACTCTGCTCACTGGAAAATGTTACCAAAAAAATTGGGAATGAAGTTAAACAAATATTTGTTTCATTGTAGTTTTATTCCAAAATAATTTTTGTCCTTAAATGTGTGGCAGATCTTTTTGAATCTGTAAATATTGCCACATTAAAAAATTTTTATAGTAAGTACCTTTGAAATAGAAAAAAATAGTTATTTGCTGTTAATGAATTTTGATTACCAAGTATTCATAATTTCCTTTGTGATTTTTGGGGTGGGGGAGAGGGAAGACTTGAAATAAAAAATTTCAAATAGTTGTCACAAAAACCAAAAACAGAGTATTTGTAGTTAATATTTTCCTTCATGTTAAAGGCTTTAATTTAATTTAATATTTTCCTTCATGTTAAAGGCTTTATAAAAAGCAAATTCTTACGAGACGTAAAAGGAATAGATTTAAAAGGGTCACATAAAGTAAGATGTGACAGTTTAGCCGAGAGAATACGTGGAAATAGTAATTTCACTAATTTTTGTTAATGCGTTGCTTATATTTTTACTGTTTGTGACTGCTAAATGTTACATATACAGCACAAAGTGTCTTATTATTTTAATGAAAACTAGTGTCATTAGAATAGTACTGATAGGGGCGCCTGGGTGGCTCAGTGGGTTAAGCCTCTGCCTTCGGCCCAGGTCATGATCTCAGGGTCCTGGGATCGAGTCCCGCATCGGGCTCTCTGCTCAGCAGGGAGCCTGCTTCCTCCTCTCTCTCTCTGCCTGCCTCTCTGTCTAATTGTGATCTCTATCTGTCAAATAAATAAATAAAATCTTTAAAAAAAATACTACTGATAATATATAAAGCAAAATGTAAGGTTTTCAAAACTACTGAAAGAAATTCCTTATCTGGATAGGAGTGATGATTTTTTTTCTTCCTGAATATTGGTATTTTGATTCTGCTAGCTTTAAGACATGGTTTTTCATCTTTACTACAGTACCATTTTACGTTCGTTCTAGGGATCAGATCTGTCTTCAGTTATTGTTCAGCAGTATAAGGCAGTGGGCCTAAATTTTAATAACTGTTTCAAAATGTCATTTACCAACAATTTCTTCTGTCATTTGTGTTCCTTGACTTAGTAGAACTTAAACGCAACCTTATAAAGTCTGTCTTTTTCAATATAGAAATATAAAGCATATTGCTTCCATAAAGTTTTTTGTCAAGGAAAGAAAGTTCTTTCATTATAGTTCCCACCTGGGTGTTCTTGAAATGCAAGGTAAAATCAGTATGATCTTGCTTTTAGAAAGTCTTATTCAATATCTGTCATTTTGGTAAAAGAATATGAATACAGAACAAAGAACAGTCTTATCTACATTTGAAGATCTTTTCCCAGCTTTCAGTTTGGTGACTATTTTATTGGTTAGAGAAAAGTTAAATAGAAATGTAACTTTTAGTAACTAGGCTCTGATGTTCAAGCTTAATTTTTAGTACTTTAGAAAAGAGTGTTTTAAAAAAATTCTGCCATTTAGTTATCAGCAGCTGTTATGATGCTTAATTACAAATTAAGAGTAAGAATGTGACATAGAATGTACACTCTTTAAACACCAAAATAATTTTTTTTCCTTCAGTCCTGATGGTCAGCCAACACTTCTTCCACCAGAACATGTGCAGGAGTTAAATTTGAGGTCTACTGGCATGCTCAATGCTATCCAAAGATTTTTTGCATATCATATGATTGAGACCTATGGATGTGACTATTCCACAAGCGGACTGTCTTTTGATACTCTACATTCCAAACTGAAAGCTTTCCTTGAACTTCGGACTGTGGATGGACCTAGACATGATACATATGTTTTGTATTACAGTGGGCACACCCATGGCACAGGAGAGTGGGCTCTTGCAGGTAAATGTGCCTCTGGCAATTTCACTGTTATAAAGATTGACCTATTTATGGAAAGCTACCCTTCACACTGCAACATTAAATTTCCCAAATTCTTAATTTTCTGCTTCACAGTTTACTAAGTATACAGGTGATTCTGTTTTGCTTTTGTTTTCTCTGGCATACCTGTTGAGCATAATATTAGTAATCTCTAAAGGTTTTGAGAATTATATCTTGTATTGGTTGGAAGAAAAAATCTGCTTAGTCTAAGAAATTATCAGTTTCCATTTAATATATTTTCAAAATTATTAAATATAGTTTCATTTTTCAGAAGCTAATTAACTTGACCAGTACTTCTAAGTCTTTAAATCTTATGGGTGCTGATTTCAATAGTTCTGCACATATACAGTTTTATTTATGTTAGAAAGCTTATAAGGAGTTTAAACAGCAAGTGAGGTGATATGGTGGGAGTAATGCTTAGGTCAGGAGACCTTGGTTCTTGTCCTGATTTTGTCATAACAGTGTTATTTTTTTGTCAAGTTACCTAACTTCTCTCAGTTTCAGTTCTCTCCTCTGTAAAATGAGGGAGTAATATTAAATCTTCTTGCTAACTGTAAAATGAAATCTATTTTAGATGTAAATTTGTTCATCAGGCTTCCCAACTAGAATAGAGACCACGTAAGTCATGGGCTTTGTTTTATTAATGATTTGCTTAGTGCCTAGAACAGAGCCTGGCAGATCCCTAGTAGGGTTCCTTAAGTAACAGATAGATGGAAGAAATCATTGAATGAGGGCGCCTGGGTATCTTAGTCCTTAAACGTCTGCCTTCGGCTCAGGTCATAATCCCAGGACCCTGGGATCCAGCCCTACACATCAAGTTCCCTGCTTGGCAGGAAGCCTGCTTCTCCCTCTCCCACTCCCCCTGCTTGTGTTCCCTCTCTTGCTGTGTCTCTCTCTGTCAAATAAATAAATCTTTCCCAAAAAAAAATTGAATGAATCATGAAAAAGTAATTTTATTTTATGTTAGAAATAGTTATTTTAGAACTTAATTCTGTCCTGCTTTTTCTTTAACTACTATAGATGTTTTACACTAAGAATACCTACAAATAATAAAATAGACAAAAGTAGAAATAGATACTCAAATCAAGGACAAATACAAACAGAAGCATTCTGGAAGGACAGAGGTAGAGCTCCCAACATAAGAACTCTAAGTGGGAATGATTAAAGGTTAAAGTTGAGATGATTTTAAACCATCATGGTTTCCCTAATTGCATGCTAGATTTGAAATGAGGTTTTTATCATAAAAATATGTTGTAATTTTTGGTTTTGTGAATAACTTAATGGGTGTCTAGGAGTAAAGGCAAATATTTATTGGGCATATTTGAAGCAGTTACTATGCTTGATACTCTATACACATTAAATTTAATCTTCACTTAAACTTTCAGGTAAGTACTAGCACCTCTGTCATCTTTCATTTTCAAAGAATAAAATGAAAACCTAAAGTTGTTACATGTATCTGTGGTCATACAACTGGTAAGTGATGGAACCATAATTCAAATCCAGATCTGCCTAACCCGTTAAAGTGTATTTTCCCCCCATTGTACCATGTGCTGCCAAGGCTAAAACTATTAAGGTAGAGAAAATTCCATGTTCTGGTTTAGTAGATATTTTTGTTAGCACTGTTCACCCATTTCCTAAATACTGTTGAAGAAGGTAGTCAACATCAAAATTACTTGAATACAGTTTGTAAAATCTTTTACTTGACCTGTAACTTGTTAATAATTCAATGTAGAAAACTTTTTAAGCCTTTATGGCTATTTTAATTCTAGGTAAAGTATACCAGTCTGTGTACTTGACCTTAGAGCACAGAAAAAAAGGTTCTAGTCAATTCAAAAATCCTGACAGAAATAGCATTTCAGACCTAAAACCTGGGATTGATTATTGAGAATTTACTGTATTGCTTATAACACTGAACTCTTCCCAAATCAAGTGGAAAAAGGCATAATTTTGGTGGCCATGCATATATCCCTGGTTATTTGTGTTTTAAGAAAATTTTTAAAGTAAGCTTGTTGTATGTTAACATGAAGGATTTATTAATATAAACATTTTTCAGAAACTGTATTTTTCCACTTAAACCTTTTAAAAATTTATTTCAAGTATCTTTTAAAAGATGGCTTTGGAAGTAAATTCTAGGTGTATAGTTTCCTACTATTTATATCAACTTTTTCTTTTCCTAGGAAGAATAGACACCAAGTAACATATGTATATCAGTGTTCTTAAATTTTCACTCACTATGAGTTAGCAATAATTTATGAAGACTTAAAAACTCTATACAGGGGGCACCTGGGTGGCTCGGTGGGTTAAAGCCTCTGCCTTCAGCTCAGGTCATGATCTCAGGGTCCTGGGATCGAGCCCTGCGTCGGGCTCTCTGCTTAGCAGGGAGCCTGCTTCCCTTCCTCTCCCTCTGCCTGCCTCTCTGCCTACTTGTGATCTCTGTCAAATAAATAAACAAAATCTTTAAAAAAAAAAACAACTCTATACAGTGTGGCTATATTTTAGGTTAATATCTAGCAATTACATTCTGGAATGGTATCTTTATAATATTTTTTGAATATGTCACCAATGAGTTGACCATTATAGAATTCCTCTCTTAGCCAAGAAGATTTGTTCTTCTATGTGTAACTTTCTTTTTGGAGACTTTATGGTAAAAAGTAGAACACAATGGAGAAAGCACATGGCCCTGCCTTCTCCAAGAAGGGTAGGTTCATCCTATAATTCAGCAACTCTATACTCTCTCAGCTTGAGGCACCAAGCCCCCTTGGAGGTAACCAGGTTGAACTGGGGATAGAGGCTGAGCCTTCCTTTCAGTCACTTCCTGCCTTGGGCTGCCAGAGACATAACCCTAAAAGGCAGCTGATAGTAGTACTGAACCCTCCTACTCAAAGGAAAATGCTTTAATCCATCCCAGCCCACGTGACAGAGAGCTTTGAGCTCTGAGAATTAGATTTTTCGAAAAACCTGTAAAATAGGAAACATCATGTCTGGATTTTACATGGGAGTTAGCAAGTAAGAGTAGGTCCAGAACTAAGTGCCACTGTGAGAAAGAGAATCTCTATTTGCCCTTATATCACATACCTTTACTCACAGTATTTCTTAGAATATATAGTGGTCTCCTTAATTTATGGAGTTTCATAAAATGGAATCAGTTATTTTTGCCTCTTTGTTTCAGAGTAAAAAACAATTATGATAATGACAAGAGAGAATTAAATGAAAAAATGTAGATAAATAAAGCAGTTTATCACAGATAAACAAAGCCTTTAAAAGGCAGTATCAATTACTTTAACTGCATCAGATGGCTGTTAGCTGAGATAAATGTAAGTACTTTGCATCTGGGCCAAAAGCCAAATGCCACATAGAACCTATTCATAGGAGAAAGCAGAGCAAAACAAAACAGGAGAAGAGAAATAGTTGAAAAGGCTTTAATGCTCCTTTAAGTCTCTTATTGATATCTAAAGAGCATGTATGTAAGAGAATTAGTTTAGAATGTACTTTTAGGATATTTATTGAAATAGTTGTAGAAGGCAAGTTAGACAATGATGTTTTGTGGCAGATCATTTTGTATAATAGCTCTTGTAATCTCTGTCATTCTCTGATCTCTATGAGAAATTGAATAGAACTTGCAATAATGAAAAGTTAAACATTTTACCATATAATGAAAGGTATCTTCTGGAGCTCTCTGTGAAGCAACACATTAGTAATACGCAGAGACCATGTATTGAGATAGTGCCTCTGAAATGATAAGCATGAGTATAAGAACAATTCATGAAATAGCTTTTTCATTGTCAAGACCTAAGATATAGTAGGCTAATGAATAAAAGAATATTAATTGTCCATAAAGAATGTGTTATTCAGAGGTCACATTACTAATAGAATCCAAATACTAAAGGATTCTCTCTCTCTCTCTCTCTCTCCCCCCAGTGTCATTTTCTTAGTTTAGCAAAGAGAATGATTGCTCTAGGTAGAGATGTGTTATTCTGAAATTGTTGGAGCTTGTGCCATAATCTCCATATTAACATGGATTATATGGATTAACATGGATTATATGGATTAACATGGAGATATATTAACATATATATATGTTAAGACTTTGTTCTGATAATTAAAGTAACATATGCTCAGTGTAAAAATGGTGGAAAATATAGGAAGGTGTAACAAAAACTACCTGAAGTCCAAACACCCAGCAATAACCACTACTGTTTTTGTAGATACACTTCCATGTCATGCTTTTTCTCCTAGTATTATAGACATTTTCTTGTCAATAGAATTTTTTTTAAAGATTTTATTTATTTATTTGACAGATAGAGATCATAAATAGGCAGAGAGGCAGGCAGGGAGAGAGGAGGAAGCAGGCTCCCTGCTGAGCAGAGAGCCCGATGTGGGGCTCGATCCCAGGACCCTGGGATTATGACCTGAGCCAAAGGCAGAGGCTTTAACCCACTGAGTCACCCAGGCGCCCCGCCTAGAATTTTTTTTAAAATACCATTTTATTATAATTCTCCCTCATAATTTTCATTCCTCCTGGTTGTTTCAGATTTTACACTATCATAGATAGCAGTGGGAAGAAGATCTTTATATGTAATTTTTGTCCACATTTCTGCCCTTTCCTTAGGATAAATTCCCTAGAATTGGAATGATTCTATGAATATTAATGTACCATTGAAACACAGCCAAGAGTAGGGTGAGTAAGGATAGCACTAGCTTGGGTCATAGATGCCAAAAATTAAATAGTCAAGATAGTATTTTAGTGCCATATATTTAAAAATCAAAATTAATACAAAAAGACCTATTATAATGAACTAGTTGTAAAACCTACTAGCTTTAAGACAAATTTGCTTTAGACTTTTCTGGGCATGTATTTTTTTTTAATTCTGTGGTGTTTTTCAGGTAATAAAATACATTTAGGGGAGCCTGGGTGGCTCAGTCGGTTAGGGTGCCTGCCTTCGGCTCAGGTCATGATTGCAGGGTCTTGGGATCGAGCTCCGCATTGGGCTCCCTGCTCAATGGAGAGCCTGCTTCTCCCTCTCCCTCTGCCTGCTGCTCTGCCTACTTGTGCTCTGTCAAATAAATAAAATCTTTAAAAAATCCACTATAAACTCAGTACAGGTAGGAAGAGTGTTTCTTTTTCCTTCGGTAGGTGTCTATGTATAAGGCAAGGTAACATTAATTTATCAGTAATCAGTGATTTTCAAAATACCAACAAACTTTTTCTGTAAAGGGCAAGGTATTTTTGGCCTAGTAGTCATAAGGTCCCTATTGTAACTGGTCAGCGCAGGCACTATAGAACAAAAGCAGCAATAGACAGAATGTACATGAATGTTATTTATGGAAATAAGAAATTTAAGTTTCTTGTATTTTCACATGTTGCAAACTTCTGTTCTTTTGATTTTTAACCATGTAAAAATATAAATCAGTTCTTAGCTCTCAAGCTGTACAAACACAGGTGACATGCTGGATTGGCCCATGAGCCGTAATTTGCTGCCTGTGATATAGAATATTGACTTTTCTCTTTTTTCACTAAATTTCATTTTTATTTTTTCACTAAATTTAACTTCACAAATATAATTTTCTTAATTTATTATAACCTATTCCTTTTTTAATGTAACAAGGATTTTTTTTTACCCGAAGTTGAAAGTCTGTTTTTAAAAACTCTTCTGACGAGATACTTTGAAAGGAAGGCTCCATCTATTTTTTTGGCCTACATATTTAATTCCAGGAACTTAAACTATACTTAAGAGGAGGCTTCAGAAATTATTACTCTATTGAATTTTCTTTTGTTCACAGGTGGAGACATACTGCGCCTTGACACACTTTTAGAATGGTGGAGAGAAAAGAATGCCTCCTTCTGTTCTCGCCTTATTATCGTATTAGACAGTGAGAATTCAACTCCGTGGGTGAAAGAAGTGAGAAAAATCAATGATCAGTATATTGCAGTGCAAGGAGCAGAGATGACAAAGACCATAGATATTGAAGAAGCTGACCCACCACAGCTGGGTGACTTTACAAAAGACTGGGTAGAATATAACTGCAACCCCAGTAATAACATCTGCTGGACCGAAAAGGGCCGCACTGTGAAAGCAGTCTACGGTGTGTCAAAGCGATGGAGTGACTACACTCTGCATCTGCCAACAGGCAGCGACGTGGCCAAGCACTGGATGTTACACTTTCCTCGTATTACGTATCCACTGGTGCATTTGGCAAATTGGTTGTGCGGTCTGAACCTTTTTTGGATCTGCAAAAGTTGTTTTAGGTGTTTGAAAAGATTAAAAATGAGTTGGTTTCTTCCTACTGTGCTGGACACAGGACAAGGCTTCAAACTTGTCAAATCTTAATTTGGAACCCAAAGTGGAATATTATTGAGAGTTCATACTACCAGTTATCACTAACTTGCCATTTTTTGTATATGGTTTTTTATTTGTGGAAAAAAAAAAACCTTGCTACTTCTGTAGCTGCTCTCACTTTGTCTTTTCTCAAGTAATTATGGTGTTTGTGAGATGTTGGGAATAAGCATTTTATCCTACAAGTATGTAAGGAGTCATAAATGCTCATACTGTGTAAATGCATAACAGAGGTTAAAAATAACAATGCACTTTGAGGAATGTTTGTATGTGCCTCTGATTAGAAAGAAAACACTTGTCTATGCTCTGCAGTGGCCAATGAAGAATTAATAATGCCTTATTTTCTAGGCATAGATTAGAGAACATAGACCAGTTTGTTTACTATTATAAGAAAACTTCCAATTTGCTTACAAAAGTTTGTGTGTGTGAACAGTAGGTTTGAGTCCAAGACCATTTGAACAATTACAAACTCTTTCTTTAAAAAAGGATAAAGGGAGAAGCCTGAAATGAATGCAAAAATGCACTTATAGTCTACCATTCAGATGTCTTGGTTGTGGCCTGTTAATCAGTGTAGTAGTAAAGCCCAAACAACTGTTGAGTTCAAAACATTCTTCATGTAGGTAACTGTAAGAAGCTAGAAGCCTACAAATCGCTCCTTCCTGCATTGTTGGGGTGGAGGGAGGGGTTCTGAAAGCACTGGCAATTTTAAGAGTCTTTCTCAGGTAACTGTTTTAATGAACAATGTTTCCAGCTACAAATTCCTCCCATATAAATTGTCTTCCCTTTCAAAAAGTAAACTCTTAAAAAATTTAGCAATTTCTCATTGATTCAGGCTATTTTCACTATTCAGAAATGATTTTGATCTCTATGGAATTAATGCTCTGCCATGAAAATTATCTTTCAGATCTCTCCTTAGTGATGACATTTTTTTCTACTGAAGGTCAAAGGATTGGAAACAGGTCATTTTTTTCTTGTATACATGTAATGTATTATGTAAAAAATATTCATATTGGCAATTTTAGTTATGCATAATGGTGTGGTTGTAATTTTTAAAACTTAATTCAGTGTTTTGTCTCATTAAAGCAGGCACTGACCAGGGTATCCCCTAAGAGGTAATTTACCTCCCATTCCCTTCCAGTAATCCTTACATTCTAAATTTTCTTATCTGAGAAGTAACAAGAGGGGAGCAGAATTAAATTAGGGGATAATCTAATCTTTGTTGTTTAAAGTGTGACTTCTCATCATTGAAGCCATTTTTCCAGCCTCAGAGAGAAAATAATGCCTCTACCATTTTCTACCTGGTGACTTGAAAATTGAAGTTTTTGTTAGGTAGAAGTCACTTAGTGTCAGGGAACTTGTGAACCACCTATCTATGCAGTGCTGTTACAGTCTGATTATTTCTGTGTTTTGAATATGATTTTCCTAATGCTTTGAATAAAATTTTAAAAATTAATTTTTCATTTAATGTGCAAAAAACAGTTACTGAATAATTTTAATATATTAAAAGTGATAGTCATAATAAATTCCCATTTATTAGAGTTCATGGTTGGTAACAAATTGATTTGAAATTTTCCAATATTTGGTTACATATTTATATCAACATTATCCAAATGAAATAGTGTAATGTTTCATTACTGTTCAGAATTAGTGTAGCAGAAAAGCCAAGTGGTAAAATTATGAGCTTATAGCTACAAAAAAGTTAAATTAGCATTAAGTAAAATCTTAAATTTCCAAGCCAATATTGAGCAAATTAGCTTTAAATAAAGCATATATCTTTACTCTGAGAAAGCCAAATATAAAGGTATATTCTGTATTCTTTATAACATAATATTAAGATGGTACTAAAAATCAGATTCAAAAGGTAGCAGACTTTACGGCCACAAAACCAGTGTTCTGATACACATTTTCTATGACCCAAAAAGTTCTAAAGCTAAAAATGTGACTTGAGCCAATTTATTAACCACAGAAAATACCCACTTTTTGAATTCTCCTCCCAAACAAAAAACTATAAAATGACAGTTAAGAGGTGGCATTGTAAATTAAAGCTGCCATTTTAAAACATTAACTGACAGAATATAATATGGAAAAAAAATTATAGGAAGGATATATTGATTGGTTACTCTAACTTAAAAGATTAAAAACTAGATCTGGCAATTAGTAAGGATAATTTTCTTATGGCTTTCATTTTATATACCATATGTTTATGAAAGAGTTACTGGGAATGATAGGAATTACTTCAGTGCAAAACTTTATCAGCCCATAAAAAATAGTTAAAATGGAGATGTTTTTCAATATAATGTTGATTTAATTTGTTTTCTTACATGATACCTTGCTGAAACCACAAAAGCACTACACCCTAAAAACATCTCTTAAAAAACTATATACTGTTCTGTGGTGAATTAAGGGAGTCAAGTTCTTTCTCTTCCTATAATTTTTCAGTTATGCCATTATTTTATTAAAAACTTTTGTTTTAGTTGGCTGTGACTAAACTCTTCTTCCGTGGGATATTTGGATTTATCTTTGCATAGCTTTCTATCTTGCTCTTCTTAATAAATACAGAATTGTACAGAAGACCATTTTTATGACCAGTGTTTTCATAAGTCTATTAAAAATTGCATTGCTAATTAAAATGCATTTATATTTAATGCATTAGTGGGTAGGGTTTTTTTTTTCCAGTAAAATCTTCATTAGAATCTATTTGTAACTGTACATTTTGTTTGTAATTTTTGGCCTAAATATATTTGCTGTTTTGGGGACTGCCTTTTTATATGTATTCTTTCCCATTTAGAGTTTAGTCTCCTTCAGAGTAATGTTCTACATTACCTTTCCACAGAGGATAGCTCACATTATGTATGCCAGAAGAAAATGGTTTGATTTTAAGAATGTTGCTTGGTATATTTCATAGTGAATGCTCAAAGGATTTGGATCTGTCAGTATCTTTGAACATGTCCTCTATTGAAAACATACTACAATTACCCACCAATGTGCCTTGCCCCATAATAGGAGGTATTAAAAGAATATTTTTGACTGAGTGAATTTAGAATCCTAAGGAGAAATTAGAGTAACTTGATTGTAAATTATTTCACTTTCTTATAATTTTAAGTGGCTATTATTTCAAGAGCCTCCTTAAATTAATAATTACT